>JAPXFY010000013.1:87486776-87504276 GCA_030674185.1 Monoplex corrugatus | reverse complement strand
TTAATTATCCAATCCACACAACTGTGAATAACTTACCTAAACCTGTTCAGGGTTGAGAGCGGTAAAGCAGCGGGGACAGGAGACGGGCAAGCTCTCATAATGCTGATGCCAGAAGCTTCACACATCTACGTACACTTACCAGTCAGATTTTAACTCTTTCACTGCCACATATGCAAACAATGTCACCTGTCACCTGTCGTCGTCGCCCGGTTCAGTGTTGGCTGCTGATTCACTCCGGGCTCTGTCTTGACTTTAGTGGACAATTTCCCGAATATTTAGGCCACTGATGTTGGTTATGTTCTCAATGTATGAGATTGGAGATCTGCCTTTCTTCAGGACTCCCTCTGTTTTTCCTTGAAAAATGGCTGCCACATTTTCTGTGTTCTTGCTACGTGACACATGACCAATTATTTTAGTCATCTCTTGTTGATGTCTGCTAATATGGCTCCTAGAACTGTCCTCACAGTTTTGGCGCAATTCCTGAAGTCTGCCATCCAAACAGCAGACTGAACAAATGTGGGCTATTGATTCCTACAAGGTATCACTCAGGTTTGGGTTTGATATGAATAATTTGACAAATCTTCATTTAACTGGTGTGTTTTTCATGGTGTGTGGGGTTTGGTTGTTTTCAAACAAGGTCACCATCATGTAATAATAATAATAATAATAATAATTATAATAATAATTACAATATTTATATAGCGCAAAATCTTGATAAAATCAAATCTAAGCGCTGAAACAGACACACACACACGCACGCACGCAAACACGCACGCACGCACACACTCACACACGCACGCGCGTGCGGCTATAAATGGGGAGAAAGAATAAAAGCAATGGAAAATTATAGAGAGCATATTATATACAATTATATATTACAATGTGATTCCCCTCCGAGTGGAGACAGGCTGCAGAGGGGATTGAGTGAGGTCAGGATTTTATGCGGAGGAGAAAAGGTGAGTTTTGAGAGCGGACTTGAGGGAGACAAAAGTAGGTTGCTGACGGACTGAGAGAGGAAGTTTGTTCCAGGAGAGCGGACCAGAAACAGAGAAGGCTCGTGGACCATAGGTATTGAGCTTAGTGCATGGAAAGTGAAAAGTCAGAGGATTGGAGGCAGAGCGGAGGGTACGTGAGGGAACGTAGATCTCAAGTAGGCTTGACAGGTAATCGGGGGCTGCGTTATTGAGGCTTTTGTAGCACATGGTGTCTAGTTTGTTACTTTGTACTGTATGCGCTTTGATACAGGGAGCCAGTGAAGTTGTGCCAGGAGATGAGATATGTGGTCAGCTTTCTTCTTTTTGAGTACAAGGCGTGCAGCATTGTTTTGAATGCGCTGTAGGATGTGAATGGTGGAGGCAGGAAGACCGGACAGGAGTGAATTGCAATAGTCAATGTGAGACATTATGAAGGAGACATTTTAGGTGTTGTCTTCGACTGTTCCGTCATCACAGGTTTTAGACTCAGGATCTGATTGTCTTGAGTTCAGTCCCAGCCCACAACATTGACAGTTGGCCTGTTTGCTGTCATCTTGGTGTTTCCATCATTGTGGTGGTGTCAGCTTACTGTTTGATAGGTCTTACACACACACACACACACACACACACACACACACACACACACACCATACACACACACACAGACAAAAACACAGACACACATACACACACAAAAACACACACATACACACACAGAGACAAAAACACATGCACACACACAAACAAACACACACACACATACACACACACAGAGACAAAAACACATACAAAACACACCATACACACACACACAAACACGCACATACACACACACACACACACACACACAAACACACACACACAAACACACACACATTTTTCCATTCTTTAGTTCAAGATCTTTCCAGCGCATAGGAAATCTGCCAGGTAATTGCTGGCAGATTTGGGTGGAGCTCATATGGAACTGTCCAAGAACGATGAATCCCTCTTAAACAAACTCCAAATCGTAAAATGTGTATGGCTGAAAGGGAAGAAACTATCTAATAATGTCATTACACCTCTTGTTGCATTTCTTTTGTGTGTAGTTGAATTTAAACAAGAATGTTAATATGACTTGAATAATTTTGTTTACTTGATTGTTGAAAGGGAGTGTTGTATTTTTCATGTTTATGTGTAAGCATTGGGGAAAATATCAGCAGTTCTGATGTACTGAATTTGTATTGCTCATTATGTGTCTCTATCCTGTAATTAATACAGTTCTGTTTGCACAGCTCGAAGCAAACAGTATGTATAATTGCATATTTCTAAGGAAAACCAATATTTGCACATCTCGAAGCAAACAGTATGTATAATTGCATAATTCTAAGGAAAACCAATATTTGCACAGCTCTGAGCAAACAGTATGTATAATTGCATAATTCTAAGGAAAACCAATATGCATGCAAGTAGTTGGCATTGTTTTGTTTATATGGATGAAGCCATTTGTATAAGAAAGGCGAAATAAAAAATCAATACATTACACATTTCTTTGATGATTTATTCTTTACTGAGTACATGTGTCGTTGTACAAAATAAGTACTTAAACTAAATAATCGTAACAATGATAATAGTAATGATGACAATAAAAAACCTTGTAGTGAGATTTAAAAATATTTAAGTAAATGTTAAAAGTGACATGCACACACTGAACAAACCATGCATACAGAATGTTTGTGGTCACCAGCTTGACAGTTGAAACATACAACCCAACAGTGTGTGTGTGTGTGTGTGTGTGTGTGTGTGTGACAGGATGTGTTTGGGTACAACTGGCTTTAAAAAATGGGCCATGCCTAATCAGACTTTGTTTTTTAATTGTTTGATAAAGTTGTCAGAAACTGGAATATTTTGATATAATTTATAAATTAAAAAAATCTTTGCTGACTCCAGTTTTTGAAAACAAAAAAACCCGGACATAGGTTTTTGTTTCTTCTTTCACTTGGTGCTAATTTTTCTTTTGTTTCCTTTTCTTCTGTTTCTTTGTTCTAGTAACCACTGGCAACACTCACGATTAAACTATTGAAAGGCTACCTCACTTCACCAAATCAAATACACCTCCATATCGCTTTCACACATGTGCGTACATATATGTGCGTGCATTTGCATGCATGCACGCACACTCACGCACGCATGCACACACAAACACACACAGAGGTTACACGGTTTGGTTGAGTTCATTATTCTGAATGAAGTAGGATGACAGGCCTACGTGCTGTGATAAGAACTGTTCTGTTCTGACACTGTGATAACATACACAATGATTCAGGCTGTACATGTAACCTCAGCTGTACTATTCTTGGGTTTCACTTTTTGGGGTTATTCTTGTTCACTTCTCACTAAGGTTGACCCATAATGATACGACCTTCACATTCAGTCACCATTTCACAGTCATCGCACACAGAACACATACATACCCAGCGCAGACTTCATGAATACAAATTTGTCTGTTAAAAACATTTCATCATTGTTTATGTGGAATGATTAAGCTATGCCCAACACAGGTACAAGTAGAAAACAATCAATATTCTTTAAGTATAAAGACGCAAGCAAGTGAATCTAACATATGGCGTAAACATAACTTAAAAAGAAAGATAATACACAGTATATATACATTTGTGCATGTTTACATTTGCATAGCAGTCAACAATGTTCAAATACTGCAAAGGAAGTTACACTTAGACACACCAATAAACATCATGACGTTACCGTCCACCTAACACACATTGTCGCGTTCACCAATTCATGACTACACATACTGATGATACTCCTCATCCAACATTCATCAAAGCACAAAACATTCAAATCAAAGGGAAAATGTAATATTCAAACCAAGGCCAAAACGTCCATCACTAGTCATCTACTTGCCATAAGATTTAATATTTTGTCATGTTTTGTCAAAAGCTTGAAAGATCTCTCTAACTGCTACACATTTTCTACAACCTTACAACTGGGGAAAGCCATCGATTTGAATCCTTGCCAAGTTATTTTCAAGATTTAAGAATGGAAACTAATTCCTGACTTTGTTATTGCATGAATTTGAAACTACCACCCCACTTGTTGCAAGATGGGAACTAAAAATGGTGAATAATCATTGATGACAAAAACAATGGCTTTGCAAATAGGAGTATTTACGTTTCAAGTTTTCAGCATCTTTTCTGAAAATTTACATCCAAGGAAACATTTCAGAACCTACAAAGTAAGCCATTTCATTGGTAGCTTTGAGCACTACCTATCTAAGCATTTGAATTCACACACAGAAAACTACCTAACAGAGGGAGCAGATTTTTGTGTGTATGATGGTTCTTTTTCCTGCTTTAGAGGCATTCATACTCTGGAAGCTAAGGAGAGAATCTGGAAAAAACACACGTGAATGATCTGGAAGGTAGAAATAAGAAAGAGTTCTGTGAGAACAACTCAACAAAGGACTGCGACAGGAAAGAGGAACTCCTAACTACATTAAAAACAAACTAGACAACTGCTGAGTTCCAAAACAGGAGGGGACCTTCATTTCTGCATCTGCAGTATCCTTGCAGTATCCCACTGTCGGGGCACTGTCGATTAGACAGGTTTGGCAAGGACTTTTGTAATTCTCAATGACAAACGAAGCAAAACACATCTGTCACTGAGTAAATGGAAGACCTCATCAGATAGCAAGAACCAACAGTATGTTCTGACTCAAAAATTATCTAAATACTAGCACACACACACACACACCCCACACGCATGCACGCACGCACACACACACACACACACACACACATACACACACGCACACACACACACACACACACACATTCTCTCTCACTCACCTGCAAACACACACATGCATAGAGTCATAAAATGTTTACACAAACACACACATGCATAGAGTCATAAAATGTTTACACAAAACACACATGCATAGAGTCATAAAATGTTTAATGTTTACACAAACACACACACACACACACACACCACACACACACACACACACACACACACACACACAAAACACACACATATACAAACAAAAGCTGGATGAATGTCCACAGTTTCAGGGACAAGGATGAAGGTCTTAAAAATACATATTATAAAAAAAATACAAAAAGTGCCCTCGTTGTAAATGTACTGAAGGGGCATGATCGCTGTTCCAGTCTTTTCCGTCCAACAATTCTAACTTCATGCCAAAGAGGATTGACTACACTTGAACTGCGTTAACAAATGTGCTTTACTAAAATGTTGACATCGCACCAGATACGAAACCTTCGACAGGAAATTCTTGCTGTTGTTGAAAACAGAAATAATGTGAGAGGTAGAGATCTACTGTCTAAATCAAACACTAACTTGACACCACCAGAACAGCTATTTAAAAAGAAATTGTAATAATTATGATTGGCACATTAAGATCGGCAGTGAGCAAACTAACGTATACCAGTGCTGACTGGCACAGTGAGCTGAAATGATTTTCAAGAAGAGCGCTATACACCAATGATTTATTCATTTTATCAGTATTAAATTTTACAATTCAGATATTTCATCCTGTCAACTTAAGCTGGCCAGCTTACTAAAGAAGGCAAATCAGATCAGATTCCAACCAAAGACAGCACACTCATCAGCCACATGTTCTGACCACTGAAATATGACAGCAGATAACAAAACATCCGCGTTCTGAAAGCACCCACGTAACAATCTGACTATAAATGAGGGGTTAGATTATAATAAACACGTTCATAAAGGCTTACTACTTAAATGCATCGAAACCTGAAACCTATACAACAAATTCAATTACATGACAGTGACAGAAATCAAACCTGACCAAACCTCTCTCCCTCAGTTCGTTCGTTCACATTGTTTTGTTGAAGTCACAACCCACTGAAGTGTTCACCTTTGTTGTTTATATCCCATCTAGTCTCACACACAACAGAATTTAATGACCTTCCATGTCCCTAATATTACACAGTGTACAACTGAATAAAAGAGAAGACACATGAAAGAACGTGGACCAAACAAAACACAAAAGTCACACTGTGTACTGCAAGTTTAAAAATGTTCCTAGACATGGAATGTTGTCTGGTACACAGCGGACATTGTCTGCGCAGCATGTATCTAACAAAATAGTTGGTAATGTTTGCAAATGGATTTCAATTCAAGAGACAAAATTTAAAGTTAAACAGTTGAGATCTGTTCCTTAGGCTTTCCAGATAAGAGTATGGGTGCAACGCACGTACATAACATGCACATTTTATGCAGGGAAAAAAATAATGAATACAGACTTCAATAAGTAATGGACATTTTATGGGGTGAAAATGACTACAGACTTGAACAGGTAATGGAATGCAGTGCAGTGTAAGGAAATGTCTCCCATTTCTGACACTTTGTTAAACTGAAATATTTCATGGATCTTTGTTGCCTGGGTCAAGAACCCTTCACTGCAAACTGGAATGATTCAGTGTCCCATTTGGAAATTCCACACCTTTACATAATAAAGTTTACATATATTATGCATGTTCACAAAAATGCGATCTATATAGCACGCCAACGTAAACAAAGGTGTAATCAGCGTTAGCACTGTTTCTGGTTAAATCTGTTTTAAAACGAAATATACATCAACAACATGGCAGTTGTTTATAAAGAGAGAAAAACATCAAATCACAATCATCAGTTGATTATTTTCCTGGCAGTTATTCACGGGTCACTAAAAATCAACATTCTAAACTCAAATTGACATGTGTGCACATAATCATCAAACTTACACTAAATGCTGATTCCACTCAATACAGTCAACAGAAATCACTGCTAAAGACAATATTTGCACCAGTAGATAAATATGGCATGTCTGATTTATAAACGCCCTCCTGCACGCATACATTATACCCGAACTGTAATTACATATCCTTCTGTACGCATACATTACACCTGAACTGTAAACCATATCCTTCTGTACGCATACATTACACCTGAACTGTAATACATACTCTTCTGTATGCATGCATTACACCTGAACTGTAATACATTATATCATTCTATATGCATACATTACACCTGAACTGTAATACATTATATCCTTCTGTACGTATACATTACACCTGAACTGTAAACCATATCATTTAAAAAAGTAAAAACTTGAAAACTAAAAGAAGGGTAATGTCTACTTTCTCCTCATGAACTAATCTGCAGGAACTGTTAAACACAGGCCCATGTCATGCCTACATAAAAAAGGTTAAATCTTTAAACACTACCAACAACATCAAAGTTTTAAACAAATAAAAATCAACTTTACCCAAGCAGCAGTAAAAGCAAATGAAGAAGTCTAGCACTACAAATATGACATCAGTTACCAGGAAAGAAGGAGTCTAGCACTGCAAATATGACATCAGTTACCAGGAAAGAAGGAGTCTAGCACTATAAATGACATTAGTTACCAGGAAAGAAGGAGTCTAGCACTGCAAATATGACATCAGTTACCAGGAAAGGAGTCTAGCACTACAAATATGACATCAGTTACCAGGAAAGAAGGAGTCTAGCACTGCAAATATGACATCAGTTACCAGGAAAGAAGTCTAGCACTGCAAATATGACATCAGTTACCAGGAAAGGAGTCTAGCACTATAAATGACATCAGTTACCAGGAAAGAAGGAGTGTAGCACTACAAATATGACATCAGTTACCAGGAAAGAAGGAGTCTAGCACTACAAATATGACATCAGTTACCAGGAAAGAAGGAGTCTAGCATTGCAAATATGACATCAGTTATCAGGAAAGGAGGAGTCTAGCACTACAAATATGACATCAGTTATCAGGAAAGGAGGAGTCTAGCAATACAAAATGACATCAGTTATCAGGAAAGGAGGAGTCTAGCACTACAAATATGACATCAGTTACCAGGAAAGAAGGAGTCTAGCACTATAAATGACATCAGTTACCAGGAAAGGAGGAGTCTAGCACTACAAAAATGACATCAGTTACCAGGAAAGGAGTCTAGCACTACAAATATGACATCAGTTACCAGGAAAGAAGTCTAGCACTGCAAATATGACATCAGTTACCAGGAAAGAAGGAGTCTAGCACTACAAATATGACATCAGTTACCAGGAAAGAAGTCTAGCACTACAAATATGACATCAGTTACCAGGAAAGGAGTCTAGCACTACAAATATGACATCAGTTACCAGGAAAGAAGGAGTCTAGCACTATAAATGACATCAGTTACCAGGAAAGGAGGAGTCTAGCACTACAAATATGACATCAATTACCAGGAAAGAAGGAGTCTAGCACTACAAATATGACATCAGTTACCAGGAAAGAAGGAGTCTAGCACTACAAATATGACATCAGTTACCAGAAAAGAAGGAGTCTAGCACTACAAATATGACATCAGTTACCAGGAAAGAAAGAGTCTAGCACTACAAATATGACATCAGTTACCAGGAAAGAAGTATAGCACTACAAATATGACATCAGTTACCAGGAAAGGAGTCTAGCACTACAAATATGACATCAGTTACCAGGAAAGGAGTCTAGCACTACAAATATGACATCAGTTACCAGGAAAGAAGTCTAGCACTACAAATATGACATCAGTTACCAGGAAAGGAGTCTAGCACTACAAATATGACATCAGTTACCAGGAAAGAAGGAGTCTAGCACTACAAATATGACATCAGTTACCAGGAAAGAAGGACATCACAAACTACATACACAAGAGAATTCTACGTGAGCGATAATTCACACAGTCTCGGGCAGTAGAATCCAGGGAAAAGGAGCACAAACCCAACAAACCAAATCGTCCAAACAATTTTTTCTTTACGGATTACCTTACAAGATGAGTAACGAGCATAACCCTTTCACTCCCTCACCCGATTCACCACTTCCAGCAGGAAGCTGGTGGACAGGACGAGGAAGTGAACTTTAAGGGTTAAGCTAGCATAATCACAGAATACCTCTGAATCGGGGCTTATCTGTTCAGTGTGTGCCGAACATCAAAACTACAAAATTTCCCTTGTCCAGAAATACCTACAACAAAAATTTTTAAGGCAGTACAACCGGAGTGTCTCTTCTTAACCTTTTCATGCACTCTCATGGCAGCTGGTGGACAGGGTGAGGGCATGAAAAGATTAACCTCTGGGACACTGTCCAGACATTTGGTGAATAGGATGAAATGAAACAGGTAAATGTTGTGTTGCACAGATTTCAGCAGTGTGGCAAAACACCAGAGACCGACAATACAGGAAATACATGGAGAACTGCATCATCCACTGACTGGGAACAGTCCAGCCGGCGGGCCTGAACACCAGAACTGCCAACGCGTAGTGGTGCCCGGGCCCTCTCCTTGTCCTACTAATCCCTACTGTTTCCCCCTCTTCTCCTCCACCCCACCCCCCACCAGTACTGCTCTGTCATTTTTATTTTCCACGTCATTTTATTTTCCACGTCATTTTTATTTTCCACGTCACTTTCATTTACCACTTTTCATTCACTTGACAAAGAGCCTGGGCTCGAAACGTTGTGCTTATATTATTCCAAAGTATCTTTCACAAACAAGCTACTTTTCAATGTTTTGTGTTTTATTATTAGGAAAACATCTGTCAGTGAGCAGACGTTGATGTAGATACATAACATAACCACTATCAGAACCTGACAGGAAGAACAGCATACTCTGTGTGGATTTATTTATTCAAGACAGGTTCATCGCACACAGACAATTCCATGTGATCCAGATCTGCCAGCAACAAGGGTGACACTTTGAAAATCTGAAAAAAAACGGAAAATCAGGCTAACTCGAAAACGTTTTCGCTTGAAGGCACTAGCAGCTCAATGGCGCGACATAACTGATGTGTGTAGCCTAACAAAGATCGCTGGACCTGTGTTGTCTTCAACGATAGAGAGCGCTTCCTCATTTCCGGTTGTCTGCTACAGTGCTGCTTCGGTCATAATACCGCCGATTCAACTGGTTTTTTCCACCAAACATTTTTTTTTTTTTTTTTTTGAATAACGAAAATGAAAAAACAGAATTTCCGTCCAGGGACTTGCTGAGAAAACGGATTTCCGTCACCCAGACGGAAGAGTGGCACCCATGCAGCAATTATCTGCCAAACTCCATGATCCTGCACAAAGCCCTGTCACTGGCAAAGTCTTCAGATGGGGAGGGGAATGACAACTACTGAACACTGATTCCACCGGAATGATTCAAGCACTAAGACCAACAACGCACAAGCCAAGTTTAATGTTGACAGTGGGGATTGAACTCAAAACATGAATTGAAGTCTTCAGTCCACGCTCTGTATCAAGAGCCAGCCAACCTGCGTAGAGTTTTGGATATATTGTGTTGGTGACTGACAGCGCCCCCTGGTTGTTCTGTAGTAAACTGATGTAACCAGCATGATGTCAATCAATGTCAAGGATGCTTTAGCACTATGTAAAATACATTTCACCTTTAGCTCTATATAAAATACATTTCACCTTTAGCTCTATATAAAATACATTTCACCTTTAGCTCTATATAAAATTCATTTCACCTTTAGCCCTATATAAAATTCATTTCACCTTTAGCTCTATATAAAATACATTTCACCTTTAGCCCTATATATAATACGCTTCACCTTTAGCCCTATATATAATACGCTTCACCTTTAGCCCTATATATAATATGCTTCACCTTTAGCCCTATATAAAATATACTTCACCTTTAGCCCTATATATAATATGCTTCACCTTTAGCCCTATATATAATATGCTTCACCTTTAGCCCTATATATAATACGCTTCACCTTTAGCCCTATATAAAATACACTTCACCTTTAGCCCTATATATAATATGCTTCACCTTTAGCCCTATATAAAATATACTTCACCTTTAGCCCTATATATAATATGCTTCACCTTTAGCCCTATATAAAATATGCTTCACCTTTAGCCCTATATATAATATGCTTCACCTTTAGCCCTATATATAATATACTTCACCTTTAGCCCTATATATAATATACTTCACCTTTAGCCCTATATAAAATATACTTCACCTTTAGCCCTATATATAATATACTTCACCTTTAGCCCTATATATAATATACTTCACCTTTAGCCCTATATATAATATACTTCACCTTTAGCCCTATATATAATATGCTTCACCTTTAGCCCTATATATAATATGCTTCACCTTTAGCCCTATATATAATATGCTTCACCTTTAGCCCTATATATAATATGCTTCACCTTTAGCCCTATATATAATATGCTTCACCTTTAGCCCTATATAAAATATACTTCACCTTTAGCCCTATATATAATATGCTTCACCTTTAGCCCTATATATAATATGCTTCACCTTTAGCCCTATATAAAATATACTTCACCTTTAGCCCTATATATAATATGCTTCACCTTTAGCCCTATATATAATATGCTTTACCTTTAGCCCTATATATAATATGCTTCACCTTTAGCCCTATATATAATATACTTCACCTTTAGCCCTATATATATGCTTCACCTTTAGACCTATATATAATATGCTTCACCTTTAGCCCTATATATAATATGCTTCACCTTTAGCCCTATATATAATATGCTTCACCTTTAGCCCTATATATAATATGTTTCACCTTTAGCCCTATATATATATGCTTCACCTTTAGCCCTATATATAATATGCTTCACCTTTAGCCCTATATATAATATGCTTCACCTTTAGCCCTATATATATAATATGCTTCACCTTTAGCCCTACATAAAATATACTTCACCTTTAGCCCTATATATAATATGCTTCACCTTTAGCCCTATATAAAATACATTTCACCTTTAGCTCTATATAAAATACATTTCCAAAGATCCTCTCCTTACAAAGCAGGTATAATTAGGATAGGAAGAAAAATTTAAAAATAATGCGAACAAAAGAACGGCAGTAGCAAACATTGGCAGTAACAAACAACAACAACAAAACGACAACAGTAACCATACACTATGTAGGCTTACTGAGGACAGGTAACACAAGTAAGGAAACATAACTACAATTATGTGACTGGCAGTAGTGGAGATAAAATGTGTTCACGACGGCGGATACTGAGTGGCAGTAGTGCAGATAACATGTCTATAAAGGCGATGGCTGCTGACACCAGCTTGGCCATCAGAACTTACTTGCATAAGGTAAAAGCTGCAGGCACTACATCTACAAAAATGCAGAGAACAAAGCAAAAAAAACCTTACATTTCTGCAGTGTCAGAATGATGAAAACATGTATGTGGGAAGCTTACTGCAGTGGTAGAGGATTTCAGAAAAGACTGGCAATGAAAAAAAGGTTATCAGCTTTTTTTTTTTTTATGCCAGTTCATCGAGAATATAGCAATGAATAATATCAGCTAATTTTCCATTTGAAATGGCAGTATGGACGGAACAAGACACAACCTAGACATTCAACTGTTTAATGTGTGACAACATAACCAACAGAAAGCCGACTGTTTAATGTGTGACAGCATAACCAACAGAAAGCCGACTGTTTAATGTGTGACAACATAACCAACAGAAAGCCGACTGTTTAACGTGCGACAGCATAACCAACAGAAAGCCGACTGTTTAACGTGCGACAGCATAACCAACAGAAAGCCGACTGTTTAACGTGCGACAACATAACCAACAGAAAGCCGACTGTTTAACGTGCGACAACATAACCAACAGAAAGCCGACTGTTTAATGTGCGACAACATAACCAACAGAAAGCCGACTGTTTAACGTGCGACAACATAACCAACAGAAAGCCGACTGTTTAGCGTGCGACAACATAACCAACAGAAAGCCGACTGTTTAACGTGCGACAACATAACCAACAGAAAGCCGACTGTTCAATGTGCGACAGCATAACCAACAGAAAGCCGACTGTTTAATGTGTGACAACATAACCAACAGAAAGCCGACTGTTTAATGTGTGACAGCATAACCAACAGAAAGCCGACTGTTCAATGTGTGACAGCATAACCAACAGAAAGCCGACTGTTCAATGTGTGACACCATAACCAACAGAAAGCCGACTGTTCAATGTGTGACACCATAACCAACAGAAAGCCGACTGTTTAATGTGTGACAACATAACCAACAGAAAGCCGACTGTTCAATGTGTGACAGCATAACCAACAGAAAGCCGACTGTTCAATGTGTGACACCATAACCAACAGAAAGCCGACTGTTCAATGTGTGACACCATAACCAACAGAAAGCCGACTGTTCAATGTGTGACACCATAACCAACAGAAAGCCGACTGTTCAATGTGCGACAACATAACCAACAGAAAGCCGACTGTTCAATGTGTGACACCATAACCAACAGAAAGCCGACTGTTCAATGTGCGACAACATAACCAACAGAAAGCCGACTGTTCAATGTGTGACAACATAACCAACAGAAAGCCGACTGTTTAATGTGCGACAGCATAACCAACAGAAAGCCGATTGTTTAATGTGTGACAGCATAACCAACAGTGTGGAAATCAGTATGAGACATGTCACCATCTACCTGTAGTCTGCTCCATTGTTTTATCACGTCACATCTGTCTGTTTGGTGTTGTTGTTTGTCTGCTTGTCTCAATATCATTCACATTACTAAAAGTGGCATTTCTCTTCAATGTGATACTGGATCAAGTATAAACATGGCAATGAGAACACAGCATTTGAGGGAAGATGATTTAACATGTGTTGTTTTTTTTAACAGATCAATCATTACATAACTAATTACACAATGCATGGCCTCTTGCTAAGAGGATATCAAAAACTTTTCACTTTCTGATATATCAATGCCTCCACAGTTAAGAATATTTTGTTTATGAAAGTGGCTAAGTCACACAGGAAAAATACATCAGAAACTGAAACATTCATAAACATGGAAACAGGCATAAAAAAACTAAGTTCTTATTCTTAAAATTGCTACCATAAAATTGGCAACAGCACGTAAAATTATCCTAACTAGCACATCCAGATAATCTTAGCTGCTCCACAAAAGGTAAGACGTAAACCTTGCATAAAACAATAATGTATAAATAACTTACAACATTTATAATATTCATCCGCATTAGTTCATAATGTACAGTGCAAAACCTCTTCACTGAACTACATGGTCGTGGTCGATGGCAAAAGCAGTTACAGTAAACTATACTTCAAACATCTAACAATCAAATTCCAGAGAAATAATGGGATTCGTTAGAGGTAGCGAAACTAAACAGACGTACTGGCTTTCATTACGGCTTTATATCGATATGATATGATCAATATCACAACACCTCTTTACCACAAGTCTTCATGACATCAACTTGAACAATAAGACAACCGGAACAATTCAATAAAACAACCAAAGAGTCTCGGAATAAATACGACCACAAATCTGTGCACATACATCTCCTTGGCTTTAATTGATTGCATAAGTGGAGACACTAGCACAATCCCCCTCATGACATTTAATGCTTTTTTTTGGGGGGTGAGGGGGTGGGGGGTCCTCAGGCACTAAACATCCTAACTTTCCTGAGGTGCGCATCACACAATCATTCAGGTCACCAAACAGCAAACCACTTAAAACCATCTTTCTTTCAACGCATCAGTCACATTTTTTAACACCTGACCAACAGTTCAGCACTCTAATGATTATCATGACCTGACTTACAAAGCAACACGCCAGTGACCGGGTTATTTCATCAATCTCCACTGGAGTACTGAGGTTCCATTCATAGAAAGCAGCACATGTTCTGAAATTAACTGGCCAGTTATACCATCGATATTAGGACAATCATTCTGAATTCTCTGAAAATAACTGGCCAATTATACCATCAATATTAGGACAATCATTCTGAATTCTCTGAAAATAACTAGCCAGTTATACCATTGATATTAGGACAATCATTCTGAATTGCAGGTCAAACCGACCATCTACATCCTGTGGCTGTATACAACATGGCAGACACATACAGGGAAGTATAGTGTCGGCCAGGGCTCCAATTCACAATGAGCCCTACTATGTTGTTGTGTCACATCTATCACCATACACACCTATTTCACCTCCCAGTATGTTGTTGTGTCACACTATCGCCATACACACCTATTTCACCTCCCAGTTGCTGTTGTGTACATCTATGGCCATACACACCTATTTCACCTCCTACTTTTTGTTGTGTCACATCTATCACCATACACACCTATTTCACCTCCCACTGTGTTGTTTGTCACATCTATCACCATACACACCTATTTCACCTCCCACTGTGTTGTTGTGTCACATCTATCACCATACACACCTATTTCACCTCCCACTGTGTTGTTGTGTCACATCTATCACCATACACACCTATTTCACCTCCCACTGTGTTGTTGTGTTGTGTCACATCTATCGCCATACACACCTATTTCACTCCCACTATGTTGTTGTGTCACATCTATCGCCATACACACCTATTTCATCCTCCCACTTTTGTTGTTGTGTCACATCTATCACCATACACACCTATTTCACCTCCCACTGTGTTGTTGTGTCACATCTATCACCATACACACCTATTTACCTCCCACTGTGTTGTTGTGTCACATCTATCCCATACACACCTATTTCACCTCCCACTGTGTGTTGTGTCACATCTATCACCCTACACACCTATTTCACCTCCCACTATGTTGTTGTGTCACATCTATGGCCATACAACCTATTTCACCTCCCACTGTGTTGTTGTCACATCTATCGCCATACACACCTATTTCACCTCCCACTATGTTGTGTCACATCTATCGCCATACACACCTATTTCACCTCCCACTTGTTGCTATGTACATCTATCCCATACACACCTATTTCACCTCCCACTGTGTTGTTGTGTCACATCTATCGCCATACACACCTATTTCACCTCCCACTATGTTGTATGTCACATCTATCACCATACACACCTATTTCACCTCCCACTATGTTGTTGTGTTACATCTATCGCCATACACACCTATTTCACCTCCCACTATGTTGTTGTGTCACATCTATCGCCATACACACCTATTTCACCTCCCACTGTGTTGTTGTTGTTCACATCTATCGCCATACACACCTATTTCACCTCCCACTGTGTTGTTGTGTCACATCTATCGCCATACACACCTATTTCACCTCCCACTATGTTGTTGTGTTCACATCTATCGCCATACACACCTATTTCACCTCCCACTATGTTGTTGTGTTCACATCTATCGCCATACACACCTATTTCACCTCCCATTATGTTGTTGTGTCACATCTATCACCATACACACCTATTTCACCTCCCACTTGTTGTTGTGTCACATCTATCGCCATACACACCTATTTCACCTCCTACTGTGTTGTTGTGTCACATCTATCGCCATACACACCTATTTCACCTCCCATATGTTGTTGTGTCACATCTATCGCCATACACACCTATTTCACCTCCCACTAGTGTTGTTGTGTCACATCTATCGCCATACACACCTATTTCACCTCCCACTATGTTGTTGTGTCACATCTATCGCCATACACACCTATTTCACCTCCCACTGTGTTGTTGTGTCACATCTATCACCATACACACCTATTTCACCTCCCACTATGTTGTTGTGTTGTGTCACATCTATCGCCATACACACCTATTTCACCTCCCACTGTGTTGTTGTGTCACATCTATTGCCATACACACCTATTTCATCTCCTTCCCCATCCCATCCATATCCCCACAACCCTGGTGCATCTTTCTAATTAAAAAAAAATATTAAACACTTATGCAATTAAATATGCAAACGTCAGATTAAAATAACACTGATTACTAAACATGTGACATCAGTTATATAAAAGATGATTGTTACTTTGTGTACAAGAGGGGGTAAAACACAAATTAATGCTGCTGCTGAGTCCAATTCACAATCTGCACTCCCATTCACTCAAACTGTCAAAGTTTAAAAAGTGCCGCAAAACATTTCCAGCTTCCTTGTGCTCACCCGCTTTTTCGCTAAACTGAAATAAAACTTCGTGCAACTAAAAGCTGCTTGCTTTGCTGCCACTTTTTAAACACTTATATTACGTAGAAAAGTCAGCACGTAACTTATTCAAACCATTCTGAACATTACCCAATCCCTTTACAATTTCCACCCGCAGTTACAGAAAGCCAAGCCCAGCTTAAACGCTGCCTTTTTCCTGTTGTTTATACGCATAATATATTACATCTAACTTCCCTCAACGTCTCCCAAATAACATCCCTTCCCAACAACGCATCAAGACTAATGGGTTTGTTGTTCAAATGGTCAAACAAGCAGATAGTGCGTGTGTCGTGTAATTACACAAGTGCGTATACAGATCATTCACGGTCGATGAGAGATTAATCTACTACAAGGACGATAAATCGCCAAGTTCAAATCAAACTCCCACAATCATGGCAGGATCATCAACTTTCTCATCTCGCCTCCACATTCTGCCATCAGCGTGCACGTTTGTCACAACCTGGCCTCAGTTCTTGTCATACCTCCTTCACTCACTCAC
>JAPXFY010000013.1:87436776-87481776 GCA_030674185.1 Monoplex corrugatus | reverse complement strand
CTCACTTACCGTCTTGAGAAACCCCGATGGAATAAAATACCACATAGCTGTTTTCCCTGAAATTTCTAACAGGGTTTCCATATGTTCAACCTAGTGAAACGACCTTTTTCCAAACCTTTCAGAAAAAAGAAAAAAGAAAGAAAGAAAAAAATAGGATCTTCAAAACACACTATAAAAAACACTCCTATGTCACGCTGACCAAAACTTACTTTAGACACAACAACCAAAAGTAATCACAAAGATCAAAAAAGTCTACTGTGGTCATGACTTTAATTACACCTGACATTTAGCACCTCTTTAAATAATCAAAACTACAATTTGTGTCTATATGCATTTTAATATTCCCTATAAAGCAAAACCAGGGTCTCGCTTTCAATAGAAAATTCTGTGGTTTCCAAACTTTCCTGTTTTCCTTTTCCTCCCTCAACCTCAAAAAGGCACTAAACATTGCAATTTTTTTCCCAAAGATTCAAAACTATACAAACCCTGGGTGTTTTGTTTTTTGTTTGTTTTTTTTTTTCCACAAAATAAATGCCATGCAATGTGGTCATCTATACTGTAATAATGCAAAACTTTGGACAGGAACTAAAAAAAAAATGGACACTGTTCCATTACATAATGATCAGAGCCTGACACTATGTATCAAAGGCCAAAGATTCAAATTATTCTCCTGCATTTCAGGCCACAACTGCCATGTGTACTTGTATTCATATGTATGGTCTTCTGCTACCTTACCTGAAAACTCTCCTCCATAACACCTATGTAAACAATGAACACTGGACTACATTAGCAATCAGCATGATCACATCATGATTTCACAGATCAGTAGTAACCAGCATGATCACATCATGATTTCACAGATCAGTAGTAATCAGCATGATCACATCATGATTTCACAGATCAGTAGTAATCAGCATGATCACATCATGATTTCACAGATCAGTAGTAATCAGCATGATCACATCATGATTTCACAGATCAGTAGTAATCAGCATGATCACATCATGATTTCACAGATCAGTAGTAATCAGCATGATCACATCATGATTTCACAGATCAGTAGTAATCAGCATGATCACATCATGATTTCACAGATCAGTAGTTATCAGCATGATCACTCATGATTTCACAGCTCAGTAGTAATCAGCATGATCACATCATGATTTCACAGATCAGTAGTAATCAGCATGATCACATCATGATTTCACAGATCAGTAGTAATCAGCATGATTTCACAGATCAGTAGCAATCAGCATGATCACATGATTTCACAGACCATGTATAATCAGCATGATCACATCATGATTTCACAGATCAGTAATCAGCAAGATCACATCATGATTTCACGGATCAGTTGTCAGGCAATTTGCTGACAATGCACACCCCAGTTACCCACTTGTCCACTCACCCTGACGACCTCTGGTAATCGTATTGCTGTTGTGGAGGCTCTCCCTGGTAAGAAGACCTTGGCTGACGAGCTGGTGGCTCTTCACGGAATGACACTCGGGACCGGTCACCTTCACCATGGTACCTATCCCGCTGACCTTCCTCCTGGCCGTACGATCTTGACCTCTCACCCCTCTTCCCTCATCCTGTAGTCGTCATGGTGATACGCCGCTGGCCTTGGCCCTTCCTCCTGCCCATATGACCTTGGCCTTTGACCCTGGTCATAATTACTGCTCGGGAGTGTTGAAGTATGTCCATAGTAATTCTGTGACGGATGATTGCCATATGGGGACAGAGTTGTGGCAGATGATTGTGAATGAGGTGGTGGTGGTGGTTGATGGTGGTGGTAGTGGTAGGCCTGGGGCGGGGACGAGACACTGCTGTAGCTAAGGTTACCACTGTGACGTCCCTCATAGATGGGAGGGGCCGCTTGGGAAGCAGGGGGTGGGCTTAAGTAGTGGGCCTGCTGTGGAGAATCCTCTCTGAAAAATAAACATTTTTTAGCACAACTGACCAAGATAAAGGATATACAGCTTTTAAACATTTGACATCAGCAGCAGAATTATACTGAACTGTATTGAATCAAAACCTAACACTGTGAAATGCTCTCAGTTAGAATTATTCTTAGAAACAAAAACAAAAAATATTAACTCGACCATGTTGGTGTTTTTGCTTAATGTATCAAAATTGCAGAGTGATAAACAAAGCACTAACCATTAACTGAAATAACATACCAATTTCTCAAATAAACTTCAACCAAAAAAACTAAAAGGAACCAGAAGAACAAGAAAACCAACGTAAGCGCGTATTCAACAAAACAAGACAAGACAGGCGCAAATTTTCGGCCAAACAGCCTTTGTCAAGCGCGAACACATGGTCACAAACAGACCACAAACACCAAAAAACAGATAATAAAAAGAAGACTAAAAACTTCCCTGCCATCTTGTCCAGTGGATAAAAAGGGACCAAAAAAACTAAACATTTCGCATCTTCACTGAAGTCTGTATTTCACAAACAATACTCCTATATGACAACCAATTTAATCCAAAAGTGAAAAAATTTCCCACATATCCAATACTTACGCTCATTTCTCCTGTTCCCAACTTATTGGAGACCGGTGTGATTGTACCACTCCAAACTTATATGAATGTATGTAAAACATTACATGTAATAGGTATATCAATGAACACATCGTACCTATATTGATAGCCAGTTCCTGATCGTCCTTCACCTCTCTGACCCGACCTTGACCCTTGTCGCCAAGAATCAGACGCAGCTGGTGGTGGATGTAACCTCTCATATTCAGGATCTGTTCTGCCCCTGCTGCTGCGATCAAAGCTGTCTTGAGGATATCGACCACCGCGCTGAGAGGAGTTTCTGTAAGCAGCTTCACTCTGATCCGCAGGCCTGTCTCTTCTCCGCTGTGTGGAAGCGTTGACATCGCTGTCGTAAGCACCCTGCGTGGGTAAGTAGGATGACGTTATTTTTTCAAACACTGGCTGACCGTTCAGCAGGCCAAAGCTTGCATGGTTATGGTGTTCATAAAGCTGGTGATTCTGGCTGCTTTCCATTACCACATGCTGTTATTGCATGCTCTGGGAATACATTACAGTACAACATGTTATGTACACGCCAACCATTGGCTGGGGATGCTAGCAAAGCCATGCATTATACACAACTTTTATCAGAGAAGTAAAGTATTTAATCTATTACTGCAACTACAGATTATACTGGAAACACGAAGCAATAGTTCTGTATGATTTGTCTATGCTAAACACAAACAATATGTTCATTTATACATTTGTACACACACATACACAGACTGCAACCTTCAGAATACTTTATTACTCAAGGATAGTAGCATTAGGTCCCACTGGACCTGTCTTCCAGCTAGTCCTTGCTTCTCTATACAAACAAGCAAGTATGCATGCATGCATGTGCACAAGAGCACGCATGCGCACACGCACACACACACAAACACACACACAACACACAACACACACACACACACACACACACACAGAGTATCAATGCTAGCATACTGATCAGTTAACATGTCCTGGCTAACACAACCAGTTACCTCAGCAGTTACACAAGCTGTTACTCCAGTCATCAAGCATTATCAGTAACTTCTGTCTGGTCCTAATCCATTACCTGCACATTTCGTAAATGCATGGCAACAAGGCAAACAAACCTGACAATAATCATTCCTACTTCAGAATGAAAATGCAGCCGTACACCTTGCAATTTCAATAAATCAAAAAAAATCTTACAGACAAGTTCCATTATTGTAGTTCAAGTAGTGTCAGAAAATGAGAAAGGATACCTTTGCGAAAGAATTAATATTATGATAAAAAATTAAAAGCCAGAAGATACAGGCTTCATACTGGTAATACTGAATGGATAAAGCAAAGGATGACAAAAAAAAGGAAAAGACTAAAGAGAATACAGGGTCAATGAGTAATTCATCTGTAGTGTACAAAAACTATTTCAATTCAATTCAATTCATCTTGGTGATAGCCCTGCTGACCGCTAAAAAAAAAGAAAAGGGCTGTCCTATCATCAAGCCTGTCACGAAGGTCACGATTAAAAACTGTCGCCACTTTAAAAATGACATCAGCAATATTTCACAGGTTTCAAAACGTTTGGATCAAGTCAGAATCCAACTAAACATAAACCTTGTCCGCCTCACTATTATATCAAATGAAAAAAAAAAAATGAACACCTACAAACAATACAAAAAGACTTTTGCATAATTCATGACCACAGTCGGTCAGACCATTATTTCCTCTGTGACACTGAACCTCTCAAAATGATTACTTGTATTCAAAAGAGTCTGACCTTCTTACTGACCTTCTTACTGACCTTCTTACTGACTTTCTTACAGACACAATCAGTTCTTTGCGACCCAAACTGACCAAGACACCTGACACAAGTAAACATAACTGCACTCCACAAATCCAAGTCTACTATACACTACCTGCTGTCCTCTTTCATGCATGAATAGTAGGAAGGCAGATATTTCACCAGTATCAAATGTATAATACCCCTCATACACCCCCCAGATCTTGACGTCCATCCAGCAAAGGAGAATAAAGTACATACATACAGATCACGCCCAGGCGTGAGAGTGCAAAATCTCTGCTTAGAACACTTCATTGGCTCCCGGTAAAGGCTAGGATTCAATATAAAGTTGCCTGTCTCTGCTTTCAGTGTATCTATCACGAGAACATGCCATCCTATCTTGCCAACCTCCTGCAGGGTTACAAACCTTCTCGAACGCTCCGCTCTTCTGACACCTCACTGTTGACTGTTCCTCGCTTCTCTCTAGACACCTTTGGTAAAAAATCTTTCTCTGTCTTTGGCCCAAATGTATGGAACTCTCTACCACTGTCTCTCAGAAAAACTAAGTGTTTCTCAACCTTCAAACGGCACCTGAAAACCCACCTCTTTCAAACTCATCTAACCTGAAGAGCCTTAGTTTGCAAGTCTGTCATCAGACTAATCTCTCCTGCCTGTATAACAGTATTTTGTATAAGGGCCTATAGAGCAAGGTGTGTGTGTGCGTGCATGTGTGTATGTGTGTGTGTGTGTGTGTGTGTGCTTGAGTGAGCATGTGTGTGTATCACTGTATGTGTACAGCTGAGGAAGGGATAGGGGAGAAATTGAGTGGGAAAGAGACTGAAATACTTTAAGAAACTTTTTCAAATCTTTGTTTGTATGTAAATTGTGACGTATGATATGCGAATAGTTCATAATTTGTGAGGAATTTTGATTGTCAAGGTATTAATGCTGTAATACTGAAGTTGTAATGTTTTTCCTGTATATGGATTAGAATTTTTCTGTTTTTATCTTCATTCAAAATATTGATTATAATTTTATGTACAACTATTGCATGCATAAACACACACACATGCATGCAAACACAGCACACGCACACCACACACACTCTCTCTCTCTCTCCTCTCTCAACACACACACACACACACACACACACATTCTTCTTACAACACCCGCACAGCAACGCACACGCACACACACACACTGTACAACACACACGTACGCAAGCACACCACACGCAGCAATATATAAACACAGTATGCCTCTTTATTCATATGAAAAATCTGTTAATCTTTCTTCATTACATAAGTCAGTGTTTAAATTTTAATATTCTGTGGTTTCTTATGTGTCTTCTTACTTGTATAGCTTTAATGTTTGTTGTTATCTTATTGTGTATGTAATTGTGAACATTTTTTATCACCTTTTGCCTTTCTTGCGAAATGTAAAGCGCTGGTGAGCATGTTTTTATATGGAATATGCGCTATACAAATAAACATTATTATTATTATTATTATTATTATTATTATTCGCCAAACTGTTATAAACTCAATGCTCTGGGTAAGATCGTCCCATAACTGTGAGGTTGTTGATGACTGATTTAGAAAATTTCAATACCAGCATTATACAGGCACTGTCCATCTCCTCTCCTTGATAAACACACAATCATAAAGATTGGCATCTCCATAAAGGTGGCTGTATGATACGTGGGAGGTGTACAAGAATTTCTCATTGACCACACAATCACAAGGATTGGCATCTCAGTAAAGATGGCTGTATGATACATGGAACCTATACAAGAATTTCTCATTGACCACACAATCACAAGGATTGGCATCTCAGTAAAGATGGCTGTATGATACATGGAACCTATGCAGGAATTTCTCATTGACCACACAATCATAAGGATTGGCATCTCAGTAAAGGTGGCTGTATGATACATGGATAGTATACAGAATTTCTCATTGACCACACAATCATAAGGATTGGCATCTCAGTAAAGGTGGCTGTATGATACGTGGATAGTGTACAGAATTTCTCACTGACCACACAATCATAAGGATTGACATCTCAATAAAGGTGGCTGTATGAGACATGGATAGTATACAGGAATTTCTCATTGACCCTGGTCAAACAGTACAGGTAGGAAAGATAAAGAGCACACGCCACACAACAGCATACTTGCGAGCGAGGATGAGTATGGCTGACAGTGTCACGATGATGAGGGCGATGAGAGCGATAGGAAGAAGTGGATGCTGCGCGACGTGGCGGGGACGGCTCCAGGTCAGAAAAGTAGGCTTTGTGTGGGGACCCTGAGGTCTGGTGTAATGCTGAACTGTCATGATTGGGCAATCCCGACTTTTGAGGGGATGTTGAGGTACCATTGACTAAACTCATGTGATCTGAGGACCTACCGTAACTGTTATGAGCTGACCTCGAATTCTGGAGTGCATGACTCTCATGTGATGATCTTGAGCTCTGTGACACATGATTTCCATGAGATGACCCCAAACCCTGGGTCACATCCTTCTCAGGTGACCTTGAACTTTGGGACACATGATTTTCACATGGTGACCTTGAACTGTAAGACACATGATTATTATGTGACCTTGAACCTGGAGGTACATGATTCTCATGAGGTAGCCCTGAACTCTGATGTGCTGCGTGACTGTCGTATTGTAAACTAGTAGCACCAGATTTTTCCTCGGATTTCTCCATAGTCTGTTTAAAAACTTGCGGGGACAGGGAGGGTTGGTACGACAGTTCAGATGGAATTTGTGAGTATGTGACTTTCAAGCTAGACTTGGGTTTCACGCGGACATCAACATCAGACTCAGCATTGCGTGGTGGAGGGAGATGATCAGAACAGTGTGAGTGGGGTTGAAACGAAACACGGGGAGCTGTGTTACTGTGAGAATTTTGAGACTGATGGTATGAGACAGGTCGCCGAGACACCCTGCTGGGCCCCACCTGGGGAGGAAGGCAAAGGGGACAGTTACCACAGCAACACGACAGACGCTGTATGCCTGCAGACATCCTTCATTAATGAATCAGCCCCCTAAAAGCTTTACAATCGTTACAATCCCAACACCTTGATGACTGTGGCCTACAGTTAAGAATGGTATATATGACAGAATAGTTGGTAGCAGAACATGCGATACACTTTATCAGTTACTTCACAAAAGGTTGGTTAACTGTCGAAACATACTTCAGATTTAAAGTTAAAACAATTACTTTTAAAAATCACAAAAGATACCTTCGAAAGCATGCATGGTCTAACATATTCACATTCAACTAACAGCATTATCCATTCTTGTCAACATTTCTTCTTACACTTTTACAACAAGAACAAAACCGGATATTTGAACGTTACTGCACAATTGAACATTAAATTTTTATCTACTAGAAATGAGTCATCATCAGGTAATGTTTATTCTCTGACAGCAAAGAGGAAAATATGACCAAATCAATCACATTTAAATAAAAGTTTCATTCAGACTATATGAGTAATACGTATTTGTTCAACAGCAAATTGAAAACAGGACCAAATCATATTTAAACAAAACGTTTCATTTAGTTTACATCAGTCAAAAAAAAAGTTCTCTGTAACTTCATTATCCACAAATTATGCTGTACATGTAATTAATGAAACCAATAAACTGCTCTGAATTTTTAACAGAAAATATATTTCTACTACTACTAAAAAAGTAGTACGTCTACATTTTAATTTCAAATGTATACTTAAAGTCTTGCCTCAAAGCAAAACAAAAAAAACAAAAACAAACAGGAAAAAAGAAAAAAACCGACTGACAGTTGTATAATTCAGCAAGCAGAAGAAAGATCAAACAAGCTTAAAGAACTACTTCATTTGATGAAGTTATAGTTACATAATATGATATCATGAATCGGACTACAACTAGCAGTGAAAATAGCTCTAGCAAATACATGTGATTATCTACTGCCCTGAACCTCAGTATAAACTATCATGTTAGATAACTCTGACCTACAACATCTGGGAGATAATGTTTCCACTTCTGCAGATTTCTCAACTGCAGTTTCTGAGATGTACCTAGGAAGAATGTTTAAATTCAAAAGAACTGAAACTTCCCAGCAGTCTTAATTTTTGCTTTCATGAGCCACAGTTAAAACGTGCACTTGAATATATCAGTGGGTTCTTGGCCATTTTGTTGTTGTTGTTTTTACACTGCCGTTCAATTAAGCCAGCCATACTCCATTTTAGGGGCTATGCATGTTGGAACATTTTCACATTTTGACGAGCTTCTGAACAATAATGTGGCTTAAAGGGTCTTAACCCTTCGTGCTCCTGCACCCTATCCACCAACTGCAAAAACTTAACCCTTTGATTCCCTAGCTGGCGGATAGGGTGAGGGAATCAAAGGGTTAAGTTTTTGCTTCGCTAGCATGGTTGGCAGTACAGGATGCTGGTGGACATGGTGCAGGAGACAAAGGGTTAAACCTGCATGTTTGATGATCTGCATGTGTATACACACAAACGAGTTCAGGCAAGAGCAGGTCCGCTGATATGTTGACCTGGGAGATTACATAAATGGTGTGAATAAGAATGTATGCTTCATAAGAGAGAGAAAGAAAGTGAGTGAGTGAGTGAGTGGATGAGTGAGTGAGTAAGAGTGTATATGTGTGTATACGTGCATGTTTGTGTGTGTGCATGTGTGCGTGTTTGCATGCGTGCGTGTTTGCATGCACACATGTGTGCATGCTTGTGTGAGAGAGACGTATAGTCAACAGACGTACAGAGAACACACCACACACAACACATGTACACCCCCACTCCACCACACATACATTCACATGTGTGCACAAATGTGTGTGAATGTGAAAAAAAAAAATCGCTACATAATTTCATAAACAATTTTTACTTTGTAACACCTGAAATCTACCACAATATTTTATACTGAGGTTCAGATGGACAGTAATGGATAGGAACGTTTTTAGTTTCTTTTTTTAAAATCTACATTTTGGAAGAAAATGGCAAAGAGCAAAATGCCACTGTTCCTTGCAATACACATGCATACATGAAAATAATACACATGCTACAATCTATGCTACAGTATAAAACAAATATTAAAAGTGGTTAAAGTTAAGGATGATATAAAACAAAATTGAAACAAATGAAAACAACTGTTACCCCGCTCTGGTCGTATCCAACAGAATCTCTGTCTCCGTTGTTTTTTGAAGGAAGTGGTTGAGAGCTGCAAAGTATCCAATATATATCAAGTGTATGAGAAATTATCAATTGAGAGCTGCAAAGTATCCAATATATATCAAGTGTATGAGAAATTATCAACTGAAAGCTGCAAAGTGTCCAATATATATCAAGTGTATGAGAAATTATCAACTGAGAGCTGCAAAGTATCCAATATATATCAAGTGTATGAGAAATTATCAATTGAGAGCTGCAAAGTATCCAATATATATCAAGTGTATGAGAAATTATCAATTGAGAGCTGCAAAGTATCCAATATATATCAAGTGTATGAGAAATTATCAATTGAGAGCTGCAAAGTATCCAATATATATCAAATGTATGAGAAATTATCAATTGAGAACTGCAAAGTATCCAATATATATCAAGTGTATGAGAAATTATCAATTGAGAGCTGCAAAGTATCCAATATATATCAAGTGTATGAGAAATTATCAAATGAGACCAGCAAAGTATCCAATATATATCAAGTGTATGAGAAATTATCAATTGAGAGCTGCAAAGTATCCAATATATATCAAGTGTATGAGAAATTATCAATTGAGAGCTGCAAAGTATCCAATATATATCAAATGTATGAGAAATTATCAATTGAGAACTGCAAAGTATCCAATATATATCAAGTGTATGAGAAATTATCAATTGAGAGCTGCAAAGTATCCAATATATATCAAGTGTATGAGAAATTATCAAATGAGACCAGCAAAGTATCCAATATATATCAAGTGTATGAGAAATTATCAATTGAGAGCTGCAAAGTATCCAATATATATATCAAGTGTATGAGAAATTATCAATTGAGAGCTGCAAAGTATCCAATATATATCAAATGTATGAGAAATTATCAATTGAGAACTGCAAAGTATCCAATATATATCAAGTGTATGAGAAATTATCAATTGAGAGCTGCAAAGTATCCAATATATATCAAGTGTATGAGAAATTATCAAATGAGAGCTGCAAAGTATCCAATATATATCAAGTGTATGAGAAATTATCAAATGAGACCAGCAAAGTATCCAATATATATCAAGTGTATGAGAAATTATCAATTGAGAGCTGCAAAGTATCCAATATATATCAAGTGTATGAGAAATTATCAATTGAGAGCTGCAAAGTATCCAATATATATCAAGTGTATGAGAAATTATCAATTGAGAGCTGCAAAGTATCCAATATATATCAAGTGTATGAGAAATTATCAATTGAGAGCTGCAAAGTATCCAATATATATCAAGTGTATGAGAAATTATCAATTGAGAGCTGCAAAGTATCCAATATATATCAAGTGTATGAGAAATTATCAATTGAGAGCTGCAAAGTATCCAATATATATCAAATGTATGAGAAATTATCAATTGAGAGCTGCAAAGTATCCAATATATATCAAGTGTATGAGAAATTATCAAATGAGACCAGCAAAGTATCCAATATATATCAAGTGTATGAGAAATTATCAACTGAGAGCTGCAAAGTATCCAATATATATCAAGTGTATGAGAAATTATCAACTGAGAGCTGCAAAGTATCCAATATATATCAAGTGTATGAGAAATTATCAACTGAGAGCTGCAAAGTATCCAATATATATCAAGTGTATGAGAAATTATCAATTGAGAGCTGCAAAGTATCCAATATATATCAAGTGCACGAGAAATTATCAATGTGCACATTTTTAACAAAATCAGGTTTAAATGCATATCCAATAATATCAAGTGCATGAGAAACAATTAATGTTTACATTTTTAACAAAATCGGGTATAAATGCATGTTCATATGTTTGAAGATGGAGTGGAAACTGGCTCCCCTTAAATCCCTCCCCATGTCAAGACCTTGCCAGCACATAGGGTTCGTGCACGCTCAAAGAGTCTATCAGGTTTATGTGGAGCAGACAAAAAACTATCAGAATGCTACGATTCCTTCTCGAACACGCTCCAAACTTAAAACAAACCTTTATTTACAGACAAAAACATCAATAATCACCATGACAACACAATGATGATGAGCACTTACTGTACAGACATATCCCGCTCCATCATGTCATCCTGAGGGTCTGAGTTCTGTTTGTTCATCACCTGGTTTCGATTCTGATCCAGTTCCCTGCGCATTAGCACACTGACATGCAACCGTCATTATCACAACTATGTATACTACATACGCCTGTATATAATATCACATCATCATCATCATCATCATCAGGTGCCCTGCCGCATGGCGTTGGCGACCATGGACTTCCAACAATCTCTATCTCTCGTTGCCCCCAGCATCTCCCCCATCCTCCTCATCCCCAGCCACTCTGCAAGTCCGTCCAGCATTCTCTCCCTGGGTCTACCCGGTGCTCTCTTTCCCACCAGCTTTCCCGTTGTGACCAGGTGCTCCAAATCCCCCTTCCTCATAAAATGGCCTATAAATATAATATCACATAAACCTGTAAATAATATTGCATACACCTGTAAATAATATTGCATACACCTGTAAATAATACTATCCGTATATCACTCCTGTAATAATACTATATCCTTACACATACACCTGTAATGTTTTTTGTTTTTGTTTTTTTTAAGGATCATTGCACTCAGGGAGGTTACCTTAGTGCTCACCTTTTTTTTTTTTTTCATTTCCATTTCATTTTCTAGCCATTTTAATGGCTATAGAAGCTGAAACAGTTTTTATTATGCGATGATGATGATGTCGATGAGGATGATAATCATGATGCTATGGAGTTCCATCTAGGATTGAGACTGCGTGACAGGGTTGTACTCTTCGCTTACTATCATAATATATCCTGGCAGTCAACCAGGCCCGAGAGGCACAGACACCTGCGGTGCTGGTCAGAATATTTAAGCAACACCCTCAATGACAAAAGAACAATCTTCCCACTGAGCCCATAGTACACTCAACTCTGGGTAGGAGCCGGTTAGAGCCGAAAAATCCCACAATGATTTTTGAAGGTACTTATGGGGATTCGAACCCACAACCTTCCAGTCAGTAGTCCGTTGCGTGTAACCACTACACCATTGCAACTGGTTACCTTGAGCAAGTTAACTGCTATTACTTGTAGAATATTTTTCTCACCAAAGAGACACTTCTGAAAAAAAAAAAAAACTGAAACTGAAACTGTAATTGATGTTCTAATCCTGTAATCACAGTATAGTCACTAGGGGAATTCATGGGTATCATGCAGCAAACAGGATTTTCCATTTGTCTCTGAAATGCGGCAGCATGCAGGTCAGGCATACTGAAGTTGGTCCAGTTTTTGTTCTTTGCCATTCAGGTCAACCTCTATCGACCTGAACAACAGCTCCTTCAACAGCACCCTGAAGGATGGCCTTGGATAGTGTGTAAATATTAGTTATAGCGGACCATCACTGCATTTCTCCGTGTTCCCTGTCTCTCAATTCCCTCTCCTTTCCTTTCTCATGTCCCACATGTGCTTACAAATTAAAAAGAATTTTTACCATCCCGTCAGGAGTTAAAGGCTTACCCGAGGCTCTTCTGTTTGGCTGCCTTCACTTTCTGGCGTAGTTTGGGTGAGTATTTCAATTTGAACAGGCTTGCTTTGGTCCTGCGCAAACACACACACACACAGAGGTTGCGTGAGTATTAAAATTTGAACATGCTTGTTTTGGTCATGCATGCACATGCACCTACACACGTGCACGCGAACGCACGCACGCACCACTCACGCATACATATAGCTTGGACACGTACTACAATTTGAACATGCTTGTTTCGGTTCTACACACACACGCACACACACACACACAACAAAACAAAACAAAACAAAACACAACACAACAGAACCAACACAAACACAACAAACACACACCACACCACACCAACACACACACACACACACACACACACACACACACACACACACACACACACACACACACACACACACACACACACACACACACACAACACACAACACATACACACACATGCCACAGTCGTTTGGGCGAGCTATTCAATTCAAACAAGCCTGCTTTGCCCCTGACAAGAAATACACTAGTGGTCATGTAATACATCAACGAACTTTGTTTGAAATTTTGTGCCATCTTGACCACATGCTGGAAACTAACTGGCAGTGTTGTTAATCGTTTACGCATGGTAGGTCAACTATGTGAGACTGATGATTCGGTCTCTGATTTATTCCAAAAGTTTTGAAAACGTTCCCTGTCAAGTACAATCATCACAAACTTCCTTGAACATAATAAAATAAACAAACACCAAAATGTCTAATGGTCTACATTACAGGGGCAAATAACAAAAGATGGGCCACGACTGATATAAATCTTCTTCCTCACATGTCTTAACCCTTTGACTCCTACAACCCATCCACCAGCATCCTGCATTGCCAACCATGCTAACAAAGCAAACACTTAACCCTTTGAGTCCCTCACCCTATCCACCACCTTCCTGCAGAAAGTTGGTACGTAGGGTGAGGGATTCAAAGGGTTAAGTTTTTGCAGTTGGTGCATAGGATGCAGGCGTCAAAGGAATAAATTAATCCCACTGCATGTTACAGTGAAATAAAAACTTGATCAATTTTCCAGTCAGGTGACTCTTCCAGCAAAAACTGAATGAAAATACGACCAAAGTAATCAACGATTAGCAGTTCCATTTATAACTGATTAAGTATAAAATCAAAACAACTATTATTTGAATCAATTTACCCAGCAAATGGCAGTTCCAACAAAAAATGAATAAATAAAAGATCAACATAACTAGCATTCGAATCAACTTACAAACTAATTACCAGTTCCACCACCAAGTGCATAAATACCTGATCAATATAACTAGCATTTCAATAATTTACCAGATCAACTGGCAGTTTTAACAACAAATACAAGGTCAAAGCAAAGTGTGTGTACTCACTCTACATTCACAAAAGGTATCTCTTTGAGTTCCTCTGTCGACAACCCATCTGTGTCTTTTAGGTCATACCTGAAACAACGACCAGGAATTAATCAAGCCAGTTTATACATAAAACACAAGAATCAGACTGATAACTTTACTTTGTCACCAAAATTCACTAAATCAACAATAAATGAATTTATAACTGAATGAATGAATGAATGAATGATGAATGATGAATGAAAATGAATGAATGAATGAATAAACAAAGCATCTCATCTGTGATTCTTGGTATTTGCAATGTTCTTATTCATTGGAGTAGATCTGCTCGTTTGTCTGGTTGTTTGGTTGGTTGGTTGGTTTTACGTTCTACTGCTTTTTTGTTTCATTTTGGTGTGTGTGTGTGTGTGTGTTGGGGTGTGTGTGTGTGTGTGTGTGTGTGTGTGTGTGTGTGTGTGTGTGTGTGTGTGTGTGTGTGTGTGTGTGTGTGTGTGTGTGTGTGTGTGGTGTGTGTGTGTGCGTGCGTGCGCGCGCGTGCGGCATGCGTGCGCGTGTGCGTGTGCGTGCGTGCGTGTGCGTGTGCGTGTGTTGAGTGTGTGTGTGTCTCTGCACATGCATGATAATTTCTTCACTTGTTTGCACTATGGTATTATCAAGTTTGTTTGCTTTCTGTTTATTTTCATTGCTTTTGTTTTGCCAATCTGTGTGTTTAGGTAACAATTCTTCAGTACCACCAATGGTCATTCAATACTGGAAAACCGTTATATTCAATAATTCATGCGTCAATTATTTATGGTTTTGTTATCTGCTACCTGTAATATCATAATAATAGATGATGATGATGATGATGATGATGATGATGATGATGATCTTGATGATTGATGATGATGATGATGATGATATAAAATAACAATAAAATAAATAAACTATGATGATAATAACAACAGCAACAACAACAATAATAATATCTAAAAAATGCCAAACCTTGACATACAGACCAAATCAAAATGCACACTCTCATCACACACTACAACATTCAATCAGCATGAAAGGACAGGAGTGGGATGAAAGGGTGGGCATGTCCAGGGGGAAATCAATGCTGGACAAAATGGTCCGTCTTCTCGTTAAGACTTGAAGGAAGACAGAGTATGTGACTGTCAGCAGGGAAACCTCATTCCACTCGTGTGGACCAGACAAAGAAAATGAGCTGTGACTGACTGAGAACATCCGTACTGAGGAACTGGTAAACAAATCAGTATCAGAAACATGACTGAGGAACATCCGTACTGAGGAACTGGTAAACAAGTAGTATCAGAAACATGACTGAGGAACATCCGTACTGAGGAACTGGTAAACAAAGTATCAGAAACATGACTGAGGAACACATCTGTACATAAAAGAGGAACATGTACTGGATAAACAAGTAGTATCAGAAAAACATGATCTGAGGAAACATCCGCACATCGATGGAAACTGGTAAACAAGTAGTATCAGAAACACAACAGAGAGGTCTGGCACGGGTGTAGATTCGGAGGCAATCAAAAAGAAAGTCGACGAATACCAGCAATACACTTGTAGAATAATGTACTGATTTTTTATGAATTCTCTGAGAATGAGGCAACCATGGACAAAATGAAGCATGGGCAAGATGGTCCGCAGAATTCTAAACACACTGGAGGCATGTGACAGTAGAAGCAGGCAAGCCAGACAGCATACAGCAACTCATACAAAGGCAGCTTAACTGAACATTTTTATACAAGACAAGCACACAATCACAACTGCTGACAGGCAGTTGGCTGAAAATTTGTCCTGTCTTTTGTTGTATTAAATACGCGTTCTTATTCTTTTTTCGTGTTTTTTTCTAGTTCCTGAATATTGAAGATGCTTTAATTGAATTAAAGCTTGACATGCATCAAGGATTATGGTAGACTGTCACAACAGTTCCTGAAAACGTTCATAGTGTTCTCAAAAACTGCTGATTCAGGCTTTTTCCCTTCTTTTTTTGCTCTGTGACTTTAGCTCTTGGAGCTTCACCTCTGAAGTTGTTTACAACTCTTCAATAGCCTACTGCTTCGACCAAAATGTGGTAAATATCCATCCATAGAGAGACAACAAAATGTTGTTCATATATTTTTGTAACAGGCATCCATATGTACACACCTCTTTAGTTGCAAAAAGATCATCATCATGTGCCATGCCACATAGTGGTGGTGATCATGGCCCTCCATACAAATCTATCTTTTGTCCTGCCAGTACATCTCCTACCCTTTCTGTCTACATCTACTCTGCAAAACTGTTTAAATTTTCTCCCTGAGTCTACCTGGTGCTCTTTGTCCCTCTAGCTTTACTTCTGTAAGTAGCACTCATATTTCTCTTCCCTCAAAAAATGTCCTATAAATATCGTCTGTCTTTTCCTAATCTTCTTCATTAATGTTCTTTTAGTGCTTGCTTATTTCAAAAAGAAAGACAGAAAAAAAGGCAACAGCACAAAGAGTTTTAGAAACAGAATCATCCTGACAAGACTCACTCAAAGTGTTGCTTGAGCTCTTCTGGAGGACGCTTGCTGGGAGACTTGCTTCTCCTGCAAAACAATGGACACACACACACACGCACACGCACATGCATGCACACCACACACACGCACAGCACACCACACTGCACATGCACAACCATACACAAAAGATCAATAAATTCAATGAATTTTTCAACACACAAGAGTTCAGTATTGTTCATCCTTTGACCATTCAACAGGGTGAGGGTGGAATAAGGACAAAACAGAAGCATTAGAGAAAAATGCAGATAACAAGTTAATTAAAAGAAAAAATTTCCCTTAGAATTGCGTTTACTAAACATACTTACCATGACTCATGATGCGAATAGTTGGCAGAGATGGCTGTCCTGTCTTATACCAATATTCACCCACTTAACCCCTTGAGTGCCGACGTTTTTTGACACCCAGTGTTTTCCATGGCCAGGGAAAAAATGTTGCATCTCACCATGTACATTAAAACAACTGTTGCTTCCATATTTATGGGAATCTATGCATGAAATTACACAGAATGGCACATTAGGCATGACTAAATTATTTTCTGATGATTTATGTATTAATTTCTTGAAATTGCTACATATTTGTCATATTTTGTGGAAATTCCCGTAAAAAACTCATACCCGCTCGCGATGGAAAGCAGAAAACAAAGGAAAAATAGAAGATATGACCCTCCTGATGAAATCTAAAAGTATTCAGACTTAAGACAGACTTCCTACTGAGAGATCACTCCATCACTCTAGTCTTCCCCTTGCCACTAATACTACTCACTGACAGTGTGGCTTATATAATTCTACAATGTCCTTGAAAAGTGTTGGCTAGCTGCCAGTATTGCCTGTAAAATAGGATTGGTGGGGTGGGTGAGTGGGGGTGGGGGGTGGGAGGGGCTCGAAAAGTACTCTTTTCGTGTTGGGCCTGCCTGCTGCACATTTCATACCAACAGCCAGTAACTACTGCTGTTTTCAACCTCTTCTTGAGTCAGATTTGTCTTCTGAATCATCCTACGTCATTCATAAGTTCTTGACTCAACTCACATGCTTTCAAAGGCTGAAAACATGCAGCATTGCAAGGCAATCCTTGTGTCAATATTTTTGCTGAAAACCAGTTTCTCTTTTCAGATAAATAAAACCAATCTGGTGAGGGTTGCATAGGTCAAAAAGCCATGTAAAGGAAGCCAGTCACTTTTATGAACCCTCTCTGAGACTGACAACATCAGTCAGTGCTTCTCTCCCATTTGCATTAGGCTGAAACGTGCGTCAAAGTACCTCCGTGAATTTCATGTATGTAGGCACCAGAGAAGGCTCTGAGAGCTCGGTAAATTTTATGGACATAGCACTCAAGGGGTTAAGGTGGAAATTACACATCTAAAGGCGCATAACACATGCCATTTACCTTCCTCACTGAGGGCAGTCCATACCAAAAACTCACCATAAACTATTCCCAGGATGCGAAGGATGGGCAGGCATGAGAGTGAGACACAGTCAGTATTTATTGAACATAATTTTAAGAAAAAGACTTCCTCTAATTATACACATTTTACTGTGTCTCAATGATGTAGAATAGCATTAACAGGACGGATGGCTAACCTTAATAATGGCATGACAAAGACGAAGAAGCAAACTTGGTAAAAACGGCAAGCTGAGTCACCACGAAGGAGACAATACATATGGAACTGTCTTCGCTAAGTCTCAAAACATCCTGCAGGTAAAATTTTTGATAAAAGTCCCAGGACAGCACATGTAGGTAGCATCAAAAATAGAATAAAATTTACTGGGTAGGGGTTTTCCAGAATCTGATTCTTGGCCATAAATTCAGGCAAGAAGTGGAAGAACACAGACATGCCCAGCTTGCAGGCATTATCTTCAGGAAGGACCCAGAAAAGTCACCAAAAAAAAACAAAGAAGGGATGCAGGAACTGACAGAGTAATCCGTGCACCATCTCAGCCCACTTGACCAATGCAAAAGGAGTACAAGGCCTATGTGCCCTACTGACTGAAACCCAGAAAGGAAAGGGCTGAATCTTAAAAGGAAGAGCTGAAGGCCACTGGACCTGTGAGCTAAGAGTTCAGACCACAGATCTGATGAGACCAGGAGGCCTGTGGAGCAGTGTATGTGTTCCTGTCCACAAGGAGAGGGGGATCCTGGGTTCCGACCAGGCAGCCAAAAGGACCCCAACCTACACACTGTGCAAGGCAGGCCCAAGGAGGATGGCCTATATAGACAGATTACCCTTATGCTAAAAAAAAAAAATGCTGGATCTTGAGCCCTGGTTTAGTGACCCATAGTTATGGGACAAATGGACCTCAGCCAGCTATTTGCTGTGACAGAAAGGTAATGCCCATACCCTGGGTCTTGGCTCAGCTGCCCATAACTGGGGAGACAAAGGACCCCCAGCCCCCATATTGCTGTGAGAGCATGTGCCAAGGACAGCCTTTGGAAACTGGTAACCCCTAGAGCCATAAAAATGCCAGGCTTGGCAGGTCATGACTGGGGGACAAAAGACCCCTAGCCAGCCAACTGCTGCAGCAACATACCCCAAAACAGCCCTTTCAGAGGTAATGTTGTTGAGAACAAAGGATCCCCAACCAGTCAACTGCTCTAAGTGTGTGCCTCAGGAGAACAGCCTTCACAGGAAGGCAACTCTTAGCCCCAGAAAAATACCAAAGAAAACATCCTCAAAAAAACCTCAAGGGATTGTTCTGAAACCGTGCCAGGAGCCATGAAAATCAGCATCAGAACGGACACTGTATCAATACTCACAGAGACAAATTCAAAAATACATGGGCAGTATCCCTGTGCCAACAGCAACCAGGCCAGACAGGGTTATTGCCCCTGAGGCAGCAGTGGCATGCGTTTGTTCTAACAATTACTTCCCGCAATGTAAAGGCAGTTACCACACCTCCTCCATGTGTACTCACCTAATGAGGAGGGTGAAGGTGCAAATACGGTGCGACACCCACAGTAAAGAATCACCCAAATAATTCCTTTGCCAGTTGGCCACTGACCAGCCAAACTACTGGTCAGCAAGTGAACTCAGGTTCACAATGCAGTCCAGAGACAGCAGGACATGAAGGGAGGAATGCTGGCCAACACTACTGGCACAGGTGTCCACAGGGCAGGAGAAGGATGAAAAGAAAATGGACAGAGAGAGAATGCACAGAAGAGGAAAAAGAAGGGGCAGCAGGGGGCAACAGGGGCAACAGGGGGCAACAGGGGGCAACAGGGGGCAGCAGGGGGCAACAGGGGCAACAGGGGGCACAGGGGCAACAGGGGGACAGGGGGCAGCAGGGGCAACAGGGGCTAAAAGGGGCAACAGGGGCCAGCAGGGGACAACAGGGGGCAGCAGAGGGCGGCAGGGGCAGCTGGGGCAACAGGGAGCAACAGGAGGCAACAGGGAACAGGGGCAGCAGGGAGCAACAGGGGCAACAGGGGGCAGCAGGGGGCAACAGGGGGCAGCAGGGGACAGCAGGGGGCCCAGGCCCAAAGGGGCTGATAGTGAGTGGTCATTCACTAAACAGAAGTGTGAACGACACGCTGAGGTGGGTTGGAATGGCCGAAAGTTTCCACACCTCAGAGAAGTCACCCCATTACGGACATTTTTCTTCCCCTTGGAAGAGAACATAATGAATTATGACCAAGCCAATAACAAACCGATCAAACAGTAAGGACAAAAGTGAAAAGGATCATTCAGCTAAATAGGCGAGAGGACAGGAAGCTATGGCTGCCAGAAGATAGGAAGTTAAAAGGCATGCGCCTATAGATTTGTGATTTATTCCTGGCAGATGTGTATTCATACGAGGCAGTAAAGCTGACGCTGCTGCTGTATGCATCGTTGAGATATGGTAAAACCTGTAATCAATTGCTGCTTTTTTTTAGATAACTACCTTTTTGGGTAGATTTTTACAAAGAAGACACAAAGAATTTTTTAATAACAATCCATTTGGGTATATTTTTCAAAGACTATAAAAAGAATTCATGCATACAAATGCATCTTATGTTCAAAGACTCATTCTGATACCTAGATGCTGATAACACAAAATGTTTACACAAACATATTTGATTGTATCAATAAAGAGAAAATGGCATTTTGAATGCTTTTCTCATTATCCATAACCTACAGCAGCCTTTCCTTGTAATCATTTTACAAAAAGAAAAAATTAAAGATAGCACTTTACAGAGTGGAAAAAGCACTTAAATTCTAACAGTCTTTTGGCAAGGCAATGTTTTAATACTTGATCCTTGTATCAGCTAATAAAAAAAAAACTGGACGTACAGAACAGACATACTGGTTTTAGTATGCCGATATGGTTAACCTGATATGCAAAACATGAATCACATTACTAGACAATGGTCCATATCATTCTAAGATCATATTACTCATTATAATCACTGAAACATAACTAAAAATAAAAACTTTTTCAAAGAGATAAAGAAACTAAAAAAGAAACATGCTCTCTCTCTCTCTCTCTGGTCCACATCTCTCTCCACACACACACACACACACACACACACACACACACACTTCCATACCTTCGCCGCCTTCTCTGTTTTGCTTCACCGGCTGGAGCGGAATGTAATGAAGGTATAGACCTGTCAAAGCCACAAAAAATGTATATATACACATCAGTACTGAATTCTGACTGTAACGAGGGTACAGATCTAAGCCAGAAAGATATGTGTGTGTGTGTATATATATATACACACACACATACACACATCAATACTGAATTCTGAATGTAATGAAGGTATAGAGCTGTCAAAGCCAGAAATAAAACAAATACATATACATCAATACTAAAGTCTGAATGCGAGGTACTTTAATACAATTATCAATATTTCATGAGTACAACCACAGTCCTGACCAATACATCAATAATATTTATTTCTACTGATGATTTGCTCCAAAAATTAAAGTAATAAACATCTGCCCCAAAATTGCAGTTTTTAAATCAACAGAAATGTCCATCCTACATCTCTAAACAAAGAAGTACTGCAGAACAAAGACAAAAAACACTGACAAAAGGACACCAGCACAGGTAGCAGACTCATCTTCAATCTTGTATTTAATATCAAAATAGGAAATTTTCCTTCTAAAATTACATTTAATCTAACATACTTACCGTGGCTCACTGATGCAATAAGCGCAGCGATTTGCCCCCACTCACCCTCACACTTGCATTTGTGAGCCACGGTATAGTATGTGTAATTAAACAAGACATAAAATTACAACTACCATGTAATATAAGCTGCTTCAATGGGATGATCTCAATTAAATTATGTGGAAAATGTGGACACTGAAGGGGAAGTGATGCATGATTTACAACTGAAAATAATCACTATAAGTATACCTCAATAAAACAGACAAAGAAAAACTCACCCATTTGGACGATTCTCTTTGTCATGGAATGGATATAACCTGGAAAAGACACAGCACAAATGTAGAGGCTCATGCGAAAATAAAGACGTACTGAATACAAGCATTGCACATTCACCCTCATGTTTCTTTGAACCAACTGACCTGATTCAATGCCATACTATTATCCCTCTTTACTCTTATCGTCTGTTAGGGGTTTTAAGTCTGGCCGAAGGCTTTGCACTATGCGAATTGTCAAAGAAGGGGTCAGGTCAGTAAAATGATAACTTTTTTTGTATCCAACCTACATCAAACATTTTGGCATGCCCATGTTCAGAATAAAACTGTGCATCTTCTGAATAATGTTACATTGATATTACTGTCATATTGAGATAATTAGAAATGCTAATTACAGACATACATTTTACAGTGCAGACAAAAAGCAGTTGTATTGATATTGACAGCACCACAGCTCACCAAGTAATCCTTGTACATCCAAACTCAAAGAAAAAAAGATGTTCCTTGACATCCTAGCAATAAGTTCACCACCACAAAAAATGTCACAGTTGCTTTATTTTGATGTTTTTCACCTCTAACTGACATCAGGTCACATCCCCAAAAATGACAAAAACCAGACAAATTAGCACATGTCACAACTTGTTCATCAGTTGTCTTTTCTATAGTGGTGCAAATTTTCTAGTGTAAAACCATCATTTGATGCAAAAAATAAGTAAAAACCACTAAAACAAAAAAAAAAGGTGTGTGCTCATCTGTGGACTTTTTCACTGATCATGTGATATCAGGTCAGTTTCAGAAAGTTATCATTTCTTTGAAGAAGGCCCTGCTGAAGTGTCACCACCATCCAAAGAAACCAACTCATCATTTGAGTGTCAGAAAACTCTCGTCACTGTCACTGATGTCAGTGATGATACTATCACTATTACTATCGTCCAGTGTTTCTTGAAACAATTTTATCGCCTGCTCAGCAGTTGGTCTCATAGGGCGCCGCCCACCCGATGCCATGACAAATCAAAACACAGCACAAGATGCACAAAAAAAAACTAACTTCAAACTACTTCACCAGCACAGAAAAGCGTGAAATGAAAGCGGAACTATCTATTGCTGTAAAGCAAGCCATAAAGCTGGCTGATGTCGGAAAAGAGTGACTGTCGCATTCCAGATGTCTGGTAACTGAAAAAGCCGACTGAGTCAGCTCGCCATCAGGTTGGGCAGAAAGCCGACTCAGTGGGCTTGCCGGACAATAAGAGTTAAGGTATACCTCATAAAATGGAAACGACAAAACAGCCACTTGTGCTTTTTAATTCTTTTTTTTTCTAGCAATTTAGAAACAAAGGAACTCGATTCTAGACAACATTAGCATCTGTCAATTGTATACTTCTAAAATAAGATAACCATACTGAGTCCTGTATGACTGGTGGTTTTGTTTGTTTGTTTTGTTTTTTTTATTTGTTTTTTCACCAAGTAATATACTATTTGGTTGTCTTAGAATGGGATTTTTTACCTTTAACCCAAATTTTTATACTGAACATCTGAAATTTACTTTAGTGTTTTTCTAAACTTTTTTTTATTTTTGACTGCACATATAAACATTGTTTTGCCTGCACTGTGCAGTCAGCCAGTATGCATGCTGGGTGTCTTCATGTTTCCACAAGCCACTGGACACTGACATGACTTACAGGATCTTTGAAATGCATACTTGATGTTCCCAAGTGCATCAATATAACTAACTTGGCACAATACACTTACACAGGGAAGGCAGACTTCCGGTCACCATGACCCTGACTGGCCGGATATCGAGACGACACATCAGATGCACTGTCACTGTCAATTTCTCGCCTGTAAACATGCACATGCATGCACACATGTGCAAACACACACACACATGCGCACAAACACATGCACACAAACACATGCACACACACATAAGCCAATAAGGTCAACCTGTAAAACTGCAAATGACAAAAAAAGTGATATCCTTAGATTTTACTATAAACAGACCAATACAAAGTTTCTGCTTCTCTTTATAAGGTTTGGCCTTGCAAAATGTAAAATTGCAAATCTTTCAGGTGAAAGAATAAATGTTTATAATCTAAATAAAAGGCATTTTCATTTCTGGATTTGTTGGCACTGTAAGATTTTTTTTTCAAACATATTGTAGTGTTGTTTTTTCGCTAGACAGAAAGGTGTATACAGAACACTAACCTTACTTCTGATAAAATATGAGCATGTGTTGTCATGAACTTTATTAGAAAACTTCATAATCTATTATGAAATTAGTACATCAAATTTTCAGATCTTTGAGTCATGAAAGTGTGCTTTTCTTGCTACTAGTAGTAGTAGTAGTAGTAGTAGTAGTAGTAGTAGTAGTAGTAGTGGTAGTGGTAGTGGTAGGAGTAGTAGTAGTATAGTAGTAGTAGTAGTAGTATATAGTATAGTAGTAGTAGTAGTATAGTAGTAGTAGTAAGTAGTAGTAGTAGTAGTATATAGTATAGCAGTATAGTAGCAGTATAGTAGCAGTAGCAGTAGTAGGAGGAGGAGGAGGAGGAGGAGGAGTAATATCATTATGATGATGATGATGATTACGAATACTATTATCACATCTTCATGATCATCATCATCATCACCTCAACCATCATCATCATCTTATATTATCACTATATTGTTATTATTGCTATTGATACAAATGCAATGCTTCAATTGGGATCACAAATTTCAACACTTACATTCACATGATTTGTCACTGCAGATAAAACATAACAAAGCAACATGTACAATATATGCATATACAAAACAGAAAGAAAATCCCTACATCTTAGGATACTTCAGTTTAAGTCAGCAACTGTAATAAGTTCATCATCTATCTCCCCATTCACTTTAACAATGCCTACCTTCGCCTACGAGTAACAGAGACGTCACTGTCATTGTCAGAACCACGGCGATTTGGGAAATATCTGCAAAAGAAGGAATGTGACATGGATGAACAAAAACGAAATGTAATTCATCTAAAGAACTGATTCATGTGGACATATACAGGCCCATGGATGCCACACGCACGCACGCACATGCGTGCACACACCCACATACGCACAAAGACACACACACTCACACACACACACACACACACACACACACACACACACACACACACACACACACACACACACACACACACAAACTCTTACTCAGACACACACACACAACTCTACTCAGACACACACACACACACACACACACACACACACACACACACACACACACACACACACACACATCACACACAATGAGAGTGAGAGGAATATGAATATATGAACTTGACTATGACTATGACTATGACTATGACTATGAATATGAATAAAAAATATGAATAAAAATATGAATACGAATATGAATAACTACACCAAGAGGCTGGCTGAAGGTAAGTTAACAATCCATTTAATAAGACTTTTACCAGCATGTGACATATAGTAATACAGTGCTTCAGGTACGTACCAGGTCTGTTCCCAATCAGACACTTTTAACACATATTAACCCCTTCGCTGCCAAAGTGTAAATAAAAAGGTGAATCGCCTGTGCCACGAAGTTTTTAACGTCTTGAATTAACATAAAAAAAATTCCTATCTCTTCATCCAGCCCAGAAAACCCCACAACACTATAAATTTTCTTGTTCAGTATACTTTACAACACACAGGAGCAGCAGTACTTTCGTTTTTACGATCGCCAGTGCTAGTAATGTCACTTCAACTCACATCTGGGTCAAGTCCGACTTCGGACATCAACACCGAAATATTGCCTACATGCGCCAAATTACCGTCATTTTCGCTCTTATCGACAGACTGTAAATCAGAATCAGCTCCACAAGTAATGATTTCTGCAACTTCTTTTGCTGCAGAAGTTGTATTTTGGGTCCGAATGACGCTTGGTGTCGAAGCCAGTCCGTCCACCATTGTTTACACTCGCTGAATAGTAATCAGCTGTATGGGGTCACATTTTCAACTGCACGGGCAGAAAAGACCGTAAAACGTCACACATACATAATTAGCATTGATGTGTAGAGGGAATACTGAAGTTTCTGTTGATATCTCATACGTCACTGAAAGCGTTGGGGTTTTCTGGCTAAAAATAGGAAAAGTCGCCGACTGAATATTCAGTCGGTGGCACTGAAAGCATACGTTTCTTCCGACTGAATATTCGGTTGGAAACACAGAACGGGTTAAACACACTGTTAAGCTTACTTTCTCCTCTGACTGATGCCACTCTCACTGTCACTGCCAGTCATGGCGCGGTTTCTCTGTTCCCTCATCTTGTTGCTTCGTTCCGACACAGGGGACTCCTTGCCATGGGTGTACAGGCCACTGGTACACATTACACAGCAATAAGTACAACACATTCACAACAATAAGTATATCATTTTATTTACAAACACACTCACACACAACACACACACACACACACAACACACACACACACACACACACACCACACCACACACACACACACACACACACACATACAGAGATAGAAAAAACACAGATAACAGATAGATAGATAATATAGACAGATAGATAGACAGACATATAGATCTAGCTATACATCATATACACATACACACACAAACTCCTCTGACAGATAGATAGACAGACATATAGATCTAGCTATACATACATATACACATACACACACAAACATCTCTCTATCTCTGTGTATATATCCCAACACACATGCATATCTAAAGAGATACAGAGAGACAGAGAGGCTGATAGATATAAATATATAGACATTGATAATAGATGCAGACATAGATATAGATACAGATACAGATATATATAAGGAATTCATCATTTATATATACAATCTTTACTGAACTGAAAAGTATCCGACAGTTTCATTTTCTGTAAAGCCACATTTGGAACTCAGTGACTCTCAATTTACATTCCACTGATTACGACCCATCTACCACTAAGGGCAATCAGAAAAAAACAAGCAGCTCAATTTATTCACAACAAAAATACAAAAAGTCCAGGAAGACAGCCTGACCACAGATGACCACTGGTGAGAGGGCCAGTCCATATCAAACCTGTTCTAACTACGCAGAAGTTGACAGATCCACAGATAACCACGCAGCAGCGAAATGCATGCAGTGTTGTGTCTTTTCAAACAGAGCTGATCTAAGGTGATTAAGAAGCTGTTCAGCAACAGTAAGGCACAAATCACAGTTTGCTGTTTACACATCACGCTCAATTGTCTTTTTCATTAACTCAATCGGTCCGCAGTCTTCAGGTCATTCTGCCCCCTCAAATCGAGGATTTTTAGCACATTTAAAGAATATAGAAAAACAACCAAATAAAATAGACACACAACAAGTGATACAGAAAGACCAGGATTAGATCTTACAAATAATCTACTTATTATGGTATTCCGTGTACTTGTAAATGATGAGGATCCAAATAGGTATCCAAAGGGGGTAATTTTTTCCTTTTTGGATGGATATGAACACACACTGTGAAACAGTTTTAGATGAATCCAGAACATAATTTCCATGCCCTGGATGTTTCAGATCACAAGATACTGGTAGTTGTCACTTTTTGCGTACAGTTTGCTCCAGAGCACAAAATAATGACAGAATTGTGAGGTTCGACTTGCTTTCCTTGACGCCATTTGCGAAATTCGCATGTCCCGGTAGCGCTGAAAAAAGGCTACTGTTGTCTTTGTTTCACATTGCCACAAACGGTCTAAGTAAATAACTGCTGTAAACATACCAAGTTTCGGTTCCCAGTGATTTTTTCCTATAACTGACGCTTCTGATGTAAAAAAAAAAATGAATGTCCGCCGTCGATAAATCAACGTCGTGTGTCCAAGTAGTAAACGAAGTGACGGAGATTTTCTTCCATCACGAAGCAATTGAGTTAAAATCTCCCACAGTGGAATGACATTCTTGCAAAGCATTCACTAGTTACAGTTCAAACAAAATCCTCACCAAATGACAGAAATAGCCAAGTGCCCAGTACTGTACTTAACACGTAGTCACAATTTCAAAACAAAATTCTTAACAAATGACAGTAATAGTCTAGTGCCCACGTGTATACTTTACTAATCTAAATCACAATTTCCAAGAAAAATATTCACGAACGACATGATAGTCTAGTGCCCAGTGCTTACATGTAAAAATACAGTGATGTCTAGTCCAGTGTGTACTACAATTGTTAACAAATGACAGTGATAGTCTAGTGCCAATGCTGTACTACAAATTGTTAACAAATGACAGTGATAGTCTAGTGCCCAGTGCTGTGCTTACAAATTGTTAACAAATGACAGTGATAGTCTAGTGCCTAATGCTGTACTTACAAATTGTTAACAAATGACAGTGATAGTCTAGTGCCCAGCGCTGTACTTACAAATTGTTAACAAATGACAGTGATAGTCTAGTGCCTAATGCTGTACTTACAAATTGTTAACAAATGACAGTGATAGTCTAGTGCCCAGCGCTGTACTTACAAATTGTTAACAAATGACAGTGATAGTCTAGTGCCCAGCGCTGTACTTACAAATTGTTAACAAATGACAGTGATAGTCTAGTGCCCAGTGCTGTACTTACAAATTGTTAACAAATGACAGTGATAGTCTAGTGCCCAGTGCTGTACTTACAAATTGTTAACAAATGACAGTGATAGTCTAGTGCCCAGTGCTGTGCTTACAAATTGTTAACAAATGACAGTGATAGTCTAGTGCCTAATGCTGTACTTACAAATTGTTAACAAATGACAGTGATAGTCTAGTGCCCAGCACTGTACTTACAAATTGTTAACAAATGACAGTGATAGTCTAGTGCCTAATGCTGTACTTACAAATTGTTAACAAATGACAGTGATAGTCTAGTGCCCAGCGCTGTACTTACAAATTGTTAACAAATGACAGTGATAGTCTAGTGCCCAGCGCTGTACTTACAAATTGTTAACAAATGACAGTGATAGTCTAGTGCCCAGTGCTGTACTTACAAATTGTTAACAAATGACAGTGATAGTCTAGTGCCCAGTGCTGTGCTTACAAATTGTTAACAAATGACAGTGATAGTCTAGTGCCCAGCGCTGTACTTACAAATTGTTAACAAATGACAGTGATAGTCTAGTGCCTAATGCTGTACTTACAAATTGTTAACAAATGACAGTGATAGTCTAGTGCCCAGCGCTGTACTTACAAATTGTTAACAAATGACAGTGATAGTCTAGTGCCCAGCGCTGTACTTACAAATTGTTAACAAATGACAGTGATAGTCTAGTGCCCAGTGCTGTACTTACAAATTGTTAACAAATGACAGTGATAGTCTAGTGCCTAATGCTGTGCTTACAAATTGTTAACAAATGACATTGATAGTCTAGTGCCTAATGCTGTGCTTACAAATTGTTAACAAACGACATTGATAGTCTAGTGCTCAGCACTGTACTTACAAATTGTTAACAAATGACAGTGATAGTCTAGTGCCTAATGCTGTGCTTACAAATTGTTAACAAATGACAGTGATAGTCTAGTGCCCAGCGCTGTACTTACAAATTGTTAACAAACGACAGTGATAGTCTAGTGCCTAATGCTGTGCTTACAAATTGTTAACAAACGACATTGATAGTCTAGTGCCCAGTGCTGTACTTACAATTTTTTAACAAATGACAGTGATAGTCTAGTGCCCAGCGCTGTACTTACAAATTGTTAACAAATGACAGTGATAGTCTAGTGCCTAGTGCTGTACTTACAAATTGTTAACAAATGACAGTGATAGTCTAGTGCCTAATGCTGTACTTACAAATTGTTAACAAATGACAGTGATAGTCTAGTGCCTAATGCTGTGCATACTAATTGTTAACAAATGACAGTGATAGTCTAGTGCCTAATGCTGTGCTTACAAATTGTTAACAAATGACAGTGATAGTCTAGTGCCCAGTGCTGTGCTTACAAATTGTTAACAAATGACAGTGACAGTCTAGTGCCTAATGCTGTGCTTACAAATTGTTAACAAATGACAGTGACAGTCTAGTGCCCAATGCTGTACTTACAAATTGTTAACAAATGACAGTGATAGTGTAGTGCCCAGCGCTGTGCTTACAAATTGTTAACAAATGACAGTGACAGTCTAGTGCCTAATGCTGTGCTTACAAATTGTTAACAAATGACAGTAACAGTCCAGTGCCCAGTGCTGTACTTAGTAATCGTTAACAAATGACAGTGATAGTCTAGTGCCCAATGCTGTACTTACAAATTGTTAACAAATGACAGTGATAGTCTAGTGCCTAATGCTGTACTTACAAATTGTTAACAAACGACATTGATAGTCTAGTGCCCAATGCTGTACTTACAAATTGTTAACAAATGACAGTGATAGTCTAGTGCCTAATGTTGTACTTACAAATTGTTAACAAATGACAGTGATAGTCTAGTGTCCAGCGCTGTGCTTACAAATTGTTAACAAACGACAGTGATAGTCTAGTGCCTAATGCGTACTTACAAATTGTTAACAAATGACAGTGATAGTCTAGTGCCCAGTGCTGTGCTTACAAATTGTTAAACGACAGTGATAGTCTAGTGCCTAATGCTGTGCTTACAAATTGTTAACAAATGACAGTAACAGTCCAGTGCCCAGTGCTGTACTTAGTAATCGTTAACAAATGACAGTGATAGTCTAGTGCCCAATGCTGTACTTACAAATCGTTAACAAACAACAGTGATAGTCTAGTGCCCAGTGCTGTGCTTACAAATTGTTAACAAACGACATTGATAGTCTAGTGCCCAGCGCTGTACTTACTAATCGAAGTTTGTTTCCCAAGGAGCAGACTTAGTGCTGCGAGGAGACTCATGACCCTGAAGTTCAGGAAGAGACCGGTGACGAGGGCTAAAACAACAAAACCACAGGTCACACTCTGCATAACACAAAGACATCAACACAACAAACAGCCACTTACAGTAAATAATACAACCCCACACACATAAGTGAATGGACCAAAAAGACAGAAAATGATACGAATAAATGAAAGAAAGCAAAAGGAAAAAGGTAGAAACAATGAGAGTCACAGAAAGAGGAAATTTTTAGTACATTCTTCCAGAAGGTGGGGATACTGTTTATACTAAAAGAACCCCCGGCATCCCCATGGGAGAAATTTGGAGAGGAACATTCTGGAAGAAAACGATTTTCTGGTCAGCAACTTGGTTGTTTGTGACCTGTTCTCACGAATGGGGTCACAACTTAATTTTGGGGGGTATAGAGATATGTATATCACCGGAAAGCAGAAAAAATGCTCTTTCCAATGATGTATAATTCAACTGTCTAACTGGAAAATCGAGCGAGTTACAGTAATTTAAAGGGAGTGGGTGATGGGACGGCCATTTTAAGAAAAGCAGAGTTAAAGAAGGAAAACAAAATTCTCTGCTTTTTCCTAAGCAACCAGTATTCTATCTTCATCAAACTTAGTGAAATGATAGATAAATTGGTTCTGCACTACACACTAGCTATTTTGCAAGCTGATTCCAACGGTATGCGATATGCTGAGGCCCTGTACGGTTTCATGGCCTAAATTAAAGCTCTAAACACACGCATTTTCACGGAAAAAATCTGCACATTCTCGATGGGTTATCACTTTAAAATGTTATTTTAACACTCTTTCAGCCCAAATTTCACTTTAATCTTTGCCATAATTGATAGATTAATGGTCAGACAATGTGTAGGAACAAAAATCTCAAATCACCCAGATCGACCCTCACCACCTTTTCATGCCCGTATCTCAGTTCACACGTTGCGACTTGTGACCCCGTTCGCAAGAACCAGTCACATTTGACAAAAATGCAAAACTGAACTGACCAGGAATCAAACTATTCTTTAGAAATGAGACCTTGTGTGTGTCCTTGTGATCACTCTAAAAGCCATAATTTAAATGAAAAAATGAAAATAATGAGTTCAGAACTTCAATAACAAGATCATCATCAACAACAACAACAACAACAACAAAACAAGAATGAAAACAAAACTTATTTCTGACTTACAACTAGATGCTGATTTAATATGAAACCAACTTTCAAAGTTTTGAAATTTGAAAAACAAAAAAAAAGGACAAAATCAAACGTACACCCAGCAAAAAACAACAACAACAGAACACAAGGAAGAAACTCACGCTCTGACAGGTTCGGGCCTCATCATCATGGTTACCATTCCCCTATCCCTGTCGTACTGACTCTCATAGTTTTCTTGGGCTGCACATTGAAGCAAATCATGCTGTTCTGAATCACTGTGGCAACACTCATTTTGAAAACAAAATGTATTCAACACACACACACACACACACACACACACACACAAACACACACACACACACAAACACACACACACACAAACACACACACACACACACAACACACACAAACACACACACACAAACACACACACACACACACACACACACACACACACACACACACACACACACACACACACACACACACACACACACACACACACACACACACAAACATGCAATGGGAGTTAAAAAAACAAACCTGAACACAAATATAAACATAACTCATCACCATCATCATCAGGTGCCCCGCCACATGGCGTTGGTGATCATGGACTTCCATCTGTCTCTATCTCTCGTTGCCCCTAGCATCTCCCCCACCCTCCTCGTCCCCAGCCACTCTGTAAGTCCGTCCAGCATTCTCTCCCTGGGTCTACCTGGTGCTCTCTTTCCCTCCAGCTTTCCCATTGTGACCAGGTGCTCCAAATCCCCCTTCCTCATAAAATGGCCTATAAATATTGCCTGTCTTTTCCTAATCTTCCTTATGAGTGATCTATTTGTGTCTGCCTCCATCAAGACTGTCTCGTTTGTTTTCTTTGCTGTCCATGGAACTCTCAACATTCTTCTTAGAAACCACATCTCGGCTGCCTCAATCTTGTTCTGGCTTTGTTTGTTGACTGTCCACGCCTCGCATCCGTACAACAGTATTGGTTCTATATAACATTCAAGAACTCTCTTCCTGATGTTGATTGACAGGCATTTGTTGGTAAGAATGCTTGTCATCTTCTTGAATGCTGTTTTGGCTTGGCCGATTCTGCCAGCTATTTCCGATGTGCATCTGCCGTCTGATGAAATGACCGTTCCCAGGTATTTGAACTTATTAACCTCTGTCAAGGTTGTGCCATTTGCTGTTATTTTGCAGGAGGGGATTTCATGTTTTTTACTGATCACCATGACTTCAGTCTTCCTGCTGTTTAGTTCCAGCCCCTTACCTTTGCTTTCTATTTCTAGTATATTCACAAGGTTTTGTAGGTCTCTTTCACTTTCAAAACATAACTAAGGAACTAAAACATAAAAAACAGGCCTACATTACCTGAAACTGCTTCTGCACATCACATTTCCTTAGAGCCAAAATGCAGTCAATACATGTACCCAATTATCAATCCTCTGAGAAAGTATGTAAGGCTTTATCGAACACATACAGGTGAATGGACCAGCAAGGCAGAAAATGATAGGAAGATATGTCCAGAAAGTAAAGGAACAAAGCCCAAAGAGGAAATTTCCAGCACAGAATTCTCATAAGGTGGGAATACTATTTGTACTCAAAGAGCCTCTGGCATCCACAAGGAGGATAAAATCATGATAACAGCAAATATTAACATTCGTAATCAGTATTACTTACCATTAATTCTGGAGTCAGAACTGACACGACGAGGTTGTCGTCGACTTGGAAGACGGTTGACATTGGACGGATGTCTGGACAGGTTATCACTTATTGCCTGACGCTCAGAGCGGCCACTGTTGATGACAAGATGAAAATTTACATAAATCTTCCTGACCCTGAAGGCTTATGCTTACCATTTCAGGAATGCTCCACTTAGTCACACAGACTGAAATGTTGTTTGTGAAAAATGAGCCTGTTAATGCAGAGTTTTACATGCTAAACAGTTAAAAGTTGGTTATGAACCTGTTATGGTGTTGTATGGAATTTTATGTGGTGAACAGTTATGCTTTGAATATTTTTTTAACCCTTTGACTCCTGCACCCTGTCCACCAACATCCTGCATTTGCCAACCATGCCAGCAAACCAAAAACTTAACCCTTTGACTCCCTCATCCTATCCACCAGCTTCCTGCAGGAAGCTGGTGGATAGGATGAGGGAGTCAAAGGGTTAAGTTTTTGCAGTTGTTGGATAGGCTGCGGGAGTCAAAGGGTTAAATCTATAGTTTATTGTTTAAAAGCAATTATTCTTATACAACACACACACACACACACACACACACACACACACACACACACACACACACACACACACGTGCGCAATATATACACACAGATACAGACACTAAAAATGCTAATTACATATCAGTGACTCCATGTTAATAAACGCAAGTACCACATGTTAACAAAAATCTCCAGGTGTTATCAAAGAATAAAGATATAAAACAACAGAGAGACTGATAAATAGGTCAACAGAAAACACACCACAAAGTTGATTAAATGCAATGTTTTCACTCCTTCAAACCATATAAAAAGAAAAAGTAAGAAAAGCTACACCGGTAGAATTACTTTCATAAAACAAATACATTCAGAAACTAGACAGGATAAAACACGCACAGTAGATCGGAAAAAATTAATCATAAAAAAATTCAACTTTCAAAAATGATACTTGTTTAAAAACAGACGTTCTTTTTTCTTCCAGGGAGAAGCTGGTTTTTGTTTGCACATTTGATTGTATTTGCTGGATTTTTTTATTATTAATACTATGACCTTTGAAAGAACATAAGCTTTTTTTCTTTACTTTTCTATAACCTTACTTGTCAGCTAGCTTTCATTTCTATTTTGCAAGATCATTGAAAGAACGGCTGAAGTGCAAAACGTAAGCAACAATTATACACTCTTGACAAGGAGTGAGTGAGTGAGTGAGAGGGTGTGTGTGTGTTCGTTCGTTCGTTCTTTGATTTAACGTCTGTTCACTATGAGTGATATTAGACGGGGGGAAAAAATGGAGGATGGGAGGTGGGCGAGTTGGGTTGGGGGCAGAGGGGAGACAGAGTATGAGACATGAGTAACGGGTAAATATAAAAATGGAACAAGATCTTAACACTAACAATTAACATTAACAATGCGAAGGGAAAATTTAACACTAAAGTACAAACTTCATAAACTTAAAGCAATACATTAACAGGACTGTGAACCAATGATTCTGAAATTTTAACTGACAAAGATTGATCTGAAGTTACTTCTTTAAAATGAGTTTCAGAATAGTTTTCTTGTGTAAACATTTTTGGAAAAAAAGAACATAGTGTGTGTGTGAGAAAGCATATTCATTGAACGACTTACACTTCTTTCTCCTTACGGTTTTTTGTTCAACTTTCTGATAGACCTCAGTCGCATGCATGCCGTAAAACAACCTTTTTTTTTTTTTTCTTTTTTCTGCTTTTCTTTTCTTGCTTCTTTTTCTTGCTTTTTTTTTTTCCCCAGTGCTTCACATTTTTCTTCACTTTTGTCATTGTTGTTGTTGTTTCTTTGTTCTCTTTTCTGTTGTCCTCCTTCACTTCTGCTAAAGTCACGAAGTGATAGTATGATACAAACTGTATATACTGTTTCAGGGCTTAAAACAGGAGGAGGAAAAAAACACTGAAACTAGGGGAGTCTGGGGCAAATCAGGGGCCATAACTTGCGCGCCGTTGCTATGAACGCTTGCAAGCTGATCACAGATGCCTTGCTCCTTTTTTTTTTTTTTCCCCCCCCCCCAAACCGAAATCGCGGAATTCTGCCCAGACGCGGAATGTTTTAAGCCCTGTTGTTTGTATGTTTGTCTATGATTGGTCAGATTGATATTTTCATTAATGTTTTACAATGTGGTAACATGCATGTGGGGCCTGTAGTCGAGTGGTTAGAGCGCTCGTCTGCGGTGCGGAAGGTCGGTGGTTCGAATCCGCTAAACGCTGGTTCGATTTTTCCGGCCTGAAAACTCCCTCTGTCCACCCAGCAGTGAATGGGTACCTGACTTGGTCGGGGGAGGTTTAAAAAAAAAAAATAAAATAAAAAAAAAAGGCGGCGAAAGGAGAGGGATGGGCTCCGCCTTTCATAATGCCGTGCCCTAGACACGGTGAATCTTTAACAGTTCACCGCCCCTACGGCCACATTGGCCATGGGACCTTTAACCTTTAACCTTTTAAACATGCATGAGTTTATTTTTTGACATTAATTGTGTATACATAATGTACCTTATCTATTTGTACAGCTTAGTGGTTCTACTGCCAATCTCTGAGTTTATTTTGTTAGTCTGTTGTTATTCCTAAATAATCATTTTATTAGTTTGTTATTGTCTCTGATTAACTAATGATGATCGTTACAATAATAAATGTACATATTTTCTCCTTTTACTGTTATTATATAAAATCAGATTATAATTCATTATTCTGTAGAATGCAACGAGCATACTTTTGATATGAATGGTCTGCATTATACAAGTTTGTACGACATAAATAAAATTATCATTATCATTAGCTCTACTGTGCGTGCTTATAAAGATTTTGCCAGAACACAAATACATCAGAAGAACAATTAAGCAAAACAAGGAAAGAAAGAGGAAAGCCCTGGAATGAATGAATACAGAGCCACACTGAAACACGCCCATCTAAACATCAAAAAGAACCCAATATCACAAGCAAGAAGGTTTGAAAGAAGCAGTTTGGTATTTGGGGAGGAAATCCAGAGCAAGTTTACGAATCATACAAGTTAAAAGAATCATATCACAGTTCACAATCAACTTCAATGGACCGAAGTCGAGACAGATACTGTGTATGCATAAATTTGCAACTAACTTCAATACAGTGATGTCCAAACACTTAACATATTTGCATAAAACTGCCACCAACTTTAATAGCACGATGTCTAGACATTTAACATATTTTACATGCATAAATTTGCAACCAGTTTCAATGAAGTGATATCATATATTCAGTATACAAATGCATAAATCTGCAATGTGTGTCATACCAATGCAAACTTTAATTCAAGCACAAAAAGTAGTATCAGACTATTAACAAACATAAAATGAGATAAAGAAGATAAGCAGCATAAACATGTGTACATTCAGTCATAATAAACTTACACGAAACAAATCTACAGAAAAAAACCAACACCAATCTTAAAAAAAAGAACAAAGGCCTCGTAAAGTCGAAACACATTTGAGCAAAAAACGAACTGAAAACAAATGAGATGATGATAAAGCATGATGCACATTTTCCTTTTCCAACAAATTAGTTTAAGCACTAAGGCTGACCATGGTTATCTCTTTAATAACAAAAGCAGTTAAATACTCATTCAGTCTACAGACAGCAATAACAGTCCTCCCATCTCCAAACCCTTTTTTTTAAACATACTACAGTCTACAAAATGAACGAGAGAGACAAGAACCCCAGTCCATGAACAGAAGGAGAACTCCAAACTGTGACGACGCCTGCGGCAGCCATACAGAGGCGAGCACAGAACAACCAGGAGTGGTGTATCGTTGTTGCTGTCCTACATGACAAGGGCATAATGGGCAGTATGTAGGCAAGGAAATTTCCTGAACAAAGAGTGTAACTACCTGAGGAGTACTTGGTGACATTTGGTGATCACTGGGAGTACTATCACACGGGAATAATGTTGGACACTTCAGGTAGGCCACGCTCTAATTCATTATGCATCTGTATGTGTTGTGGTCACGTATATGTGTGCTTCTCTTGTTCTCATATATATGTGTCACTTATTTATTCATGTTTGGTGACATCTTTGGTGACAATGACATGACAGGCAGTGGTTAGAAGGACATACTCACTTGGATATCCAAGTAAAGTTTGTTAACAACATCTGACAAATTTCTAGCTTTATATCTGATCAGACATGCTCACAGAGTACTCATGAACAGATCAACCCTATTTTGGGGGCAAAAACTTGAAAAAATTCTAAATTTAGGGGCAGTGTAGCTCTCTAGAACAGAAATACAAGAAAGTTAAAATTGCAGAAGACATGTGTAAATCTATTTTCACAAGTGGAGGCTTCAATTCCTAAGATTTCCTTGCATGAAAACCTGCTCCTTCGTCTTCTTCTTTTTAACTGAAGGGCAAGCACCTGATGATGATTTATCCCAAGCCAAGGATGCTGTAGGGTGTTGAAACATAACTGCAGACACAGACAAGATGGCTTGACGTTTGTGGTTGTATAACAGTTGGAATCAGAGCATGTTCTGCACCTTTTCGCAATCAAAACATTTCCATCCATGGTCTGTCTTCAACTTCCATGACTACATGGGTTGTGGTACCAGCATTTGTTTGAATAAGACCAGGGCTCTTGGCCAGCCAAAACCAGTGAGAAATCTAATCTTTTTGGAGGCAGATGATTTTTTTTCTGCTGCTGCACTGACATATCATTTTGCATACTGGCATATTGGCACTGAACACTGTGTACAAAATACACACAAATCCTACAGGTGAACAGGTCTGTGAACATACAGGGACATACATCCTACAGGTGAACAGGTCTGTGTAGTACATACAGGGACATACATCCTACAGGTGAACAGGTCTGTGTAGTACATACAGGGACATACATCCTACAGGTGAACAGGTATGTGTAGTACATACAGGGACATACATCCTACAGGTGAACAGGTATGTGTAGTACATACAGGGACATACACCCTACAGGTGAACAGGTCTATGCACATACAGGGACATACACCCTACAGGTGGAACAGGTCTGTGAACATTACAAGGGACATACATCCTACAGGTGAACAGGTCTGTGTAGTACATACAGGGACATACATCCTACAGGTGAACAGGTCTGTGTAGTACATACAGGGACATACATCCTACAGGTGAACAGGTCTGTGTAGTACATACAGGACATACATCCTACAGGTGAACAGGTCTGTGTAGTACATACAGGGACATACATCCTACAGGTGAACAGGTCTGTGTAGTACATACAGGGACATACATCCTACAGGTGAACAGGTCTGTGTCTGTGCTGGGACAAAAACTATGCAGTAAAATAACATTCGGGTGACTGAGAGGACAGCTGACCTGCTGTTCATATAGAGAAAACTGAAGAATAAAAAATATAAGGCATCCGATATAATTCCATGACTAAATTATCAAGCCTATGAGAAGCACATGATACTAGTGCCGTTTCATTCCATGCTTAAATTGGCCCCAGAGAGACAACATAACAAAATAAAAGGCAATTTAAAAATCTGTCCAAATAATGTTTAAGCCCTCTTTCTCCATCTTTCCAAGCTCAATTCAACAAGCAGCAAATATCAGGCAGCCATGGGCACCTGGTGTACCAAAACGGCCATGACAAGGCATCACATGAACAGGTTACAAGCTACTCATTCTCTGAAGCAGCAATCTGACTCCAGCTGCCCTAAGATGATCACTCACCTGCGACGATTAGTGGACACTGAGCGTAAAACTCGGTTCTCCCTAGAGCTTCGTTCCTGAGTCTGGTTTAGTCTGATGAGATGAGTTAGGATGATGAGAGGTGAATGTCAACACGCTTAAATATGGACAACACAACACGCTGTGAAAGGGACATGTTCCAAGAACCAAACTTGCCATATTTTCCGGACTATCACCCTACCTTAGAAAACGGACTTTAATAGTATATATCCCACTCACAATCTATTTTACAAATAACGAAATACCTAAGATAACCCAACAATGAAGTAGCCAAGTGCACACTTTAAAAACAAGTTGCACAGGTCCAAGCTTGACTTGACACACAATCAAGTCTTACACACGCCGCTGTTAGCCCATCCTAGTTGTGACAGTGTCCTTGTCAGGGACAGAGGAAGACAAAAGCAGACATGACAAGGTGTCATTCTCATATGTGACCTCCCACCACGAAATCAGTCTTAACTAGCATTTTCGGTATTTTGAGATATACATATCACTGGAAAGAGTACGTTCGACTGATTATTTTGGTACTTGAATAAAGCTTGTACTCAAAAAATGTAATAGAACGGCGCCATTTTGAGAAAACGGCCTCTAAAGTTTTTGTGTGCTCTCCTACACATTTTCCTTAAATTTCTTTATTTGGTGGCTTTGACCCAGTTTGTTTCTAATTTTCGCTGTCATTATCTGAAAGGTGCACCAAGGAGCTTTCCGTCAGTATATTACATGGGCGGGGTACTGTACAGGTTACTATTCATAATAAGAGACAAAAACAGGTACTTTTGGTAAGAAATTGCGTTCTTTCTGCTGCGATCAGCGCATTAAAATACCATTTTAAATTGATTAATGATATTTTTTCAAGAAAAAAAATTCTGTGGGGATAGATTATAGTCTACAGAAATCAATTTTGAGAAAAAGTCAAAACACCCCAGATAGACCCTCAGTCACCTTTTCAGCTCCTAGTACGTTTGACTGACTGCGAGTTAAGACTGATTTCATGGTGGGAGGTCACATATGATACAATCCACCTTGGATGACGTTTCTACCACCTCACCCCCCCCCCCCCCCCCCCAATGACCAATCATACATTTGCTGGACAACATTTTTCTTGTCACAGGAAAACCTTACAATCTAATCAGGAGATCAGAATGTATATGTCTAACATAAGACTGTATCTTGAATAATACACAAGAGTAACTAATTTCAATAAAATATGTCTGATGAATGTCATGGTTAGTCTTGCAGCTCGTGTAACTGCCATCACCTTTACCAATAAAATTTCTATTGAAACCTAATAAAAAATTAATTCTTTCACATTATATGGGAAATAACACCCTCCCCCCCCCCCCCCCCCACACACACACCACTGGACCAGTACTGACCTATCATCTGAAAAATACAGTATTGATATTGATCTATTGTCCGAAAAATATGGCGTCCGGCTAGAACAGCCCTAACAACACACCATCTAAAAATGTTAAGTGACCAGATTGTTAACAGTGCACACATTCAGTTAAAAAAAGTGCTCAAATCAAACTGGGCCAAACTGAACAATCATTTTGTCACATACTGTCTTCAGAAATGAAATAAGCTAGCCCAAGATTCACTTTCAGCATGACGTAACTGAGACAATGTGAACTGTTTAACTTACACTGAGACAATGTGATCTGTTTAACTTAATATGAATTGCATAAAATTGATTGTATGCTAAGTAAACTACCTTTCAACAAACACACCCTTGAAATTGTTTTTTTCAAAATGAGAAACAAATTCTACAGTACCTCTGAAATATATAAATGAATAAATTATCAAATAAGCAAAATAACTAAATATATAAACAAAGCAACAAATGTTTATCTCTTTGACTCCCGTACCCTGTCTAACAGCTGCAGAAGCTAAACCCTTTGACTCCCTCAACCTACCCACCAGCTTCCTGCAGGAAGCTGATGAATAGGGTGAGGAAGTCAAAGGGTTTAGTTTTTGCTTTGCTAGCATGGCTGACAATGCAGGATGCTTGTGGACAGGGTGCGGGAGTCAAAGGGTTAAACATATCATATCATATCACTGCACCACCTCAACTCTGTAAGACATGTATAATTCAAACTTATCATGGACAGTTTAACTCTTTGATGACGTGGTACAGTCTAGTGTCAATGTGCATTAATTGCCTGACCATGTGGGACAATCTGTTGCTGATGGTATTTTTCACGTATGTGGTATGATTAGAAAGTTAAGAAACGAAATTTTGAGTGCTTAGCTCCTTTCTTTATTTTCAAATTCTTCACGCTTTAATTGTTATTTTCAAATCCTACTAGCTTTATGAAACATTTACCAAATGACAGAGTTCTGTCCGATGTGCTAACTTTGCTTGTGAACAACATGGTTAAATCCATGCAAAGTCTTTTACCAATTCACTGTTGTCATAGTTCTGTGTGGTGACCCAAATGGGTTGTTTTTTGATTAGAACACAACGTAAAATCCAGTGCAGTGTCAATTTTGTCATCTCTTGGAGGTGTGTCTGAATGAATTTAACCCTTTGACTCCCGTCACCCTGTCCATCAGCATCCTGCATTGACAACCATGCTAGCAAAGCAAAAACTTAACCCTTTGACTCCCTCACCCTATCCACCAGCTTCCTGCAGGAAGCTGGTGGATAGGGTGAGGGAGTCAAAGGGTTAAGTTTTTGCAGTTGGTGGATAGGTGATGGAGTCAAAGGGTTAAAATGAAAACAAACCTTTCCTCCATAGTCAACCTCTTAGCAAGAAGAAGTCTTTCACAAATAACCTCTTATGTGGGAACAACTTTTCATTTTTTTAATTCAGTTTGCAAGTTAAGTTTATCTGAAAAAGGACTGCAGCTTTCAGCGTTATAATTTTGTTGTTGTAGTTGTCAAAGTTCTTATAAGTCTATTTTCTAAACAGGCAAAAAAAAAAGTGGAACTGCAACGTTTATGCCCGCTCAAAAAACGCAGAATCAAGAGTTAAAGATTCAAATGCACAGCGAACTGACATTTTGTTTGCCCAGTCTGACAGGCACAATCAACACATGACAGTTTAACCCTTTGACTCCTGCACCCTATCCACCAACTGCAAAAACTTAACCCTTTGATTCCCTCACCCTATCCACCAGCTTCCTGCAGGAAGCTGTTGGATTGGGTGAGGGAGTCAAAGGGTTAAGTTTTTGCTTTGCCCTCATGGTTGACGATGCAGGATGCTGGTAGTCAATGTGCAGGAGTCAAAGGGTTAAACTGCTGATTACACGATGAACTGGACAAAGCACAAAGATCACCCTTCACCACAGACGTCATCAGACAACTAGCATTATCGATGTAATATTTGTCTACTGCTGGTGGCATGCAAAAAGCTGCATGGAAATATAAGTTGGGTTACTGCACGTTACTGAAAATGTGAAAAATATTTGTAATCAATCATAATTATCGAATAAATACAGCGTGATTATAGTATACACACCAGCACCAAACATGGATATATCAAACTAAATCACACAATAAATGAAATCTATTTGCTTTAAGTATTGACAAGCCACAAGAAATACACACAGACTGAATAAATAAATATATACGGGCCTACATTCAGTTTTACACCACCTTCAATCCATGAAATCACTAACATCACAAGAAAGCAATCACTCCATTTCATACAGGTATATATGTTTGTATAATGTTTGCAGGCAATATCAACTTGAGGGGTGTTTCTTTTTACTACAGTAAGACAGATTTCACATGCAGCAACGCACAAATATACACACGTGTACCTGTACACACACACACATGCACGCGCACCTTACACATCCACACATACAGAGTGAATGCTTCTACTAACATTATTACACCTCAACTCACTACAGCAGGACTGACTATTTAAGCACTGACATATTGACAAATTACATCCTTATCCAAACCAACACTAAACACCAACATTCCGATGGCTACAGAAAATCATGCTATGAACAGACGTTTAATAAAACGGGCACAGAAATGTATATAAAACAGTAATGCACTGATAAATAACATTGTTCATTGCTCACAATGATCACTGTTAATAACTCAACCTCTCATTTCCCTATCTTGTGGTCAACTTCCTTTCTGTTATAATTTCTTATCAATACACAGACAAATGTTATGTCCTGTTGACAATTTTTCTCTTTAACCTGTTGCTGTTTGTAAATTTATGCAGAATTTGGTGTCATTTATCATCGTCCTACCAACAACTTCTCAAAATAGTGTCAAGCTGGCAAAGACTGCATATAATATTTTCATCATTTTCATCTTCTCATTCCTTTCGTATATAATATCCTCAAATACTACACAATTTTGATCTTTCATTTGATAAAAAAAACCTTGCCAACACATAAGGCTGATGCGCTGGCTTATGGAGTATTCCATGATCATTTTGGTTCTTGCACATTACACAGCACAAGAGGTGTCTGTGCACATGGAATCTATTCAGAGTATGAAGACGCTATCAGGAGAAACTGAAACTGAAGCCGACAAAAACATACATACCAAAAAACAGTGTTTTCCTGATTTCCTCCCTTGTTTAACAATGTTCATGTATTTCATCAGTATTCTACAAATTATCTGGATATTTGTATATACTTCCTGCAGGCTTTGGACAGTATTTTGAACACTATCTTGATAAAGACTTTAAACCTTCAGGCCAGTTAGCACTGTCAGGCACCGTGTGATCTATCTAAACCTGTCATGAGGCACTGTGTAATTATGTATAAGTAAATATTTGTGAGGCACCATGTAACTATGTATATCTAAACTGTCGTGAGGCACCATGTAACTATGTATAACTAAACCTGTCATGAGGCACTGTGTAATTATGTATAACTAAACATTTGTGAGGCACCACGTAACTATGTATATCTCAACCTGTCGTGAGGCACCGTGTAATTATGTATAACTAAACCTGTCTTTCCTTCCCTCAAACGAAAGCAGTACAAACTACAAAACAAGACATGCCGACTGAATACCTAAAGAAGGCATGGTGCTCCACACAACATTTCCACAAATGCTTGCAGGCCGTCTTTCTGGGCAGCTCAAAGGCGTACACATGCTCTTCATTCTTCAAACAGAAACAGCAGGTCAGCACAAAGTGAACAGAAAAGCAGAAACAGAAAATTTCACTTTTCACTTATCTGTTGTTGCTTGTCCATGGACCAAACGAAACACTAGAGTCCAACATGCGGAACATTTCACGGGACAAATGGAAGACTCGTGA
>JAPXFY010000013.1:87431776-87434276 GCA_030674185.1 Monoplex corrugatus | reverse complement strand
TTGGTACTTTCACACATCACACACACAATATTATTTGGTACTTTCACACATTACACACACAATATTATTTGGTACTTTCACACATCACACACACAATATCATTTGGTACTTTTACACATCACACACACAATATTATTTGGTACTTTCACACATCACACACACAATATTATTTGGTACTTTGACACATCACACACACAATATTATTGGTACTTTCACACATCACACACACAATATTACTTGGTACTTTCACACATCACACACACAATATTATTTGGTACTTTCCACACATCACACACACAATATTACTTGGTACTTTCACACATCACATACACAATATCATTTGGTACTTTCACACATCACACACACAATATTATTTGGTACTTTCACACATCACACACACAATATTACTTGGTACTTTCACACATCACACACACAATATTACTTGGTACTTTCACACATCACACACACAATATCATTTGGTACTTTCACACATCACACACACAATATCATTTGGTACTTTCACACATCACACACACAATATCATTTGGTACTTTCACACATCACACACACAATATTACTTGGTACTTTCACACATCACACACACAATATTACTTGGTACTTTCACACATCACACACAATATTATTTGGTACTTTCACACATCACACACACAATATCATTTGGTACTTTCACACATCACACACACAATATTATTTGGTACTTTCACACATCACACACACAATATCATTTGGTACTTTCACACATCACACACACAATATTATTTGGTACTTTCACACATCACACACACAATATTACTTGGTACTTTCACACATCACACACACAATATTACTTGGTACTTTCACACATCACACACACAATATTACTTGGTACTTTCACACATCACACACACAATATTACTTGGTACTTTCACACATCACACACACAATATTACTTGGTACTTTCACACATCACACACACAATATCATTTGGTACTTTCACACATCACACACACAATGTTACTTGGTACTTTCACAAAGTTTCTATCATCAGCTCAATGCTCAAAGAGAATAACAATCAACATGATCAAGACTGAAGATGCCAGTAATATCAAAACTACATATTCAGATATCAAAACTCAAAAAAAGAGACAACATTACAATGTTTAAACTCACCAAAATAGTTGCCAACTTTGTTCTTGTTCTTGTAGACCACAATACCAGTTGGTGTCAGGCCAAGAAAGTATTCCACATTGCCCTCTCCCTGTAAGTAAAATACACAATTGTCATAGGACAGAAAAACATAAAAAGGTTAAAAAAAAAAAAAAAAGCTTAAATAAATGAACTTGCACTGAGAACAAACTTGTTGGAACAAAAAATTAGGTATAATAAGATATCAAGACAGCATACATGCATGCGTGATCACACACACACACACACACACACAACACGTACGCACACACACACACACACACACACACACACACACACACACACACACACACACACACACACACACACACACACACACACACACACACACACACACACACACACACAACAGACATACATACACACACACACACACACACATGTTTGGCAAATACGGGCCGACCCTTCCTCTCTGGTCCAATTGTTTTAACAATCTGTTGGAACCAGTCATCCTCTGAAATTCACACACACACACACACACACACACACACACACACACACACACACACACACACACACACACACACACACACACAAGTGACACACACACAGTGACACACACACACACACACACACACACACACCACACATATACACACACATACACACACACAATAGCACATACCACAACAACTTTGGCAAATATGGGCCGACCCTTCCTCTCTGTCCAATTGTTTTAACATCTGTTGGAACGGTCATCCTCTGAATTCACACACACACAACACACACACACACACACACACAACAATATACATACACACACACAACTATGCACACAATACACACACAACACACACACACACACACACACAGTATGCAGCACACACACACACACACACATATATATATATATATATATATATTAACAACAAACAACTCACCAAATACAGGATGGAGATCCACACCATACATGTCTAACCATTTCACTTTATCCAGGTAACAGTACTCCGCTTTCATAGGCACCAAGCCCCTGTGTTACACAAAATGACAACACCAATTCTATCAGACTTCTTATAAATATCAAAATAAGAACATTATTGCTATGATCACATGATCAAAATACCAAAGTATATTGTAAGTAATAAACATTCATACCACTGAACCGTTGTACAACAATCAATTCTATCAGACTTCTTATATAAATCAAAATGTGTATATATATATTATAGCTATGATCACATGATCAAAATATCAAAGCATTTTGTAAGCAATAAACAATTTTATACCACTGTATCTTAATAAGGTCTGAAAAAAAAGTTCATGTTACACGAAAGCTGGACAGAAAATGAAAGAA
>JAPXFY010000013.1:87424276-87426776 GCA_030674185.1 Monoplex corrugatus | reverse complement strand
CAAAAGGATATATAACAATTTCTCAAAAATACAGATGAATGGATTGGTAACCAAACAAACAACAACAAAAAAACATAAACAGATAAAAAAGAGAAAGAGAGAGAACGAAAGAAGAAGGTGATTAACAAAAAAGGCAGAAACAAAGAGAAAGACAAGACAAAACAAACTGCCGGCATGAATACTTCTTACCCTGAAAGAGCCCTCACCATCCACATGGAGGAACATGTCAGAAGCAAAATTTAACATTTGAACACAGTCATAAACAACTGAAAGCTGACTCAATCTTCAGAAATTAAGCAAAAACTAGTAAAAGCAGAGATTATGTGTGACCAAACTGTTCAGGTTAAAACTGTTCTCAAAGACAGATGATTATGCATTTGCTACCTTAAAGACACACGATGGAACATGCTCAAAAGACATAAAGATGAGAATTGGAATGGCCAAGAACAGTATGGTTCAATTGAACAATGTTTGGAAAGACCACAGCATAACAGCAGACCTTAAGATAAAACTCTTAAAATGTCTTGTCTGGCCAGTGATGTTATACGGCTGCGAGGCATGGACAATGAAGAAAGAGGATGAAAGACGAGTGGAAGCAGCAGAGCTGTGGTTTTACCGAAGACTGCTGAGGGTCAAATGGACGGATAGGCGCTCAAATGAAAGCATACTGAATGAGTTGGGTACTACACGCAAGCTTCTAGTACTCATACAACGGAGGAAACTGAAATATGTTGGACACGCAATCCGTAATGAGAGAACAGACTTGATGTCCACTGTCCTCCAAGGTAAAGTGGAAGGAAAGAGAAACAGAGGACGGCCACCTGCATCACTTGCTAGAAACATCACAAACATCAGTGGCAAGAAACTCCAGGAGGTGGTCAGACTTAGCCAAGATCGAGAGTGCTGGAGGCAACTTGTGAGGACATCATGTGCAGCGGCCAACACTGTTCCCGGTGACGCCGACAGAATGACAGAATGACCTTAAAGTTAAAACGTTGAGTGAGAAAAAAAAAATAATGACTACATACACATGCCTGTTAATTCTGAGAATGGCTACAGCATACCAGCTTGTATCATTCAACGTTATTTGATATCATTAATTGCGATACACACATTGTGACTGATGCTCATTAGTTTATGACATAAACAGTGGGATGTCATTTTTTGTTAGTAATTTTCTCTATACTTTCTTCCCTACTGATTACTTCATACAACATGGTTACCATTTTCTAACACATACAGTCCCAATTCTGTTGCCCAATGTCTGATATATGTCGTTTAACCCTTTAACTCCCGCACCCTATCCACCAACTACAAAAACTTAACCCTTTGACTCCCGCACCCTATCCACCAACTACAAAAACTTAATCCTTTGACTCCCTCACCCTATCCACCAGCTTCCTGTTGGATGCTGGTGGACAGGGTGTGGGAGTCAAAGGGTTAATCCATTTAGTTTTAGCTTTGCATCTTCCTGGAAAACAAAAGTTAATATATATAAAAAAAATAAATAAATAAATAAAAAATAGGGACCAGAAAGAAATAAGGAAAAAGAAGGAAAGAAATAGAGGAAAAGAAACAATAGAAGAAACAAAAACAAAAAACAGAAGAAGTTAAAAAAAAACAAGATGGTCAGGCCAATCTAATAATCTCCCTTTCATACAAAAATAATTAAAGTTGAGACTTTATTGATCTCTCAGTCGCTGTAACCTTTAACTTTTTCACATCGTAATGCTAGCCCGCTAGCGTTCTCACGGAGAACCGCAGGCGCCGGAACGCTAGGGGTATAGCGTTCAGCAAGCCCGCCGCTGACAACGTAACGCTAGGATTCTAGCGTCTTGCGTTAGAAAATTCCTACATGAAGCCAGTTATGGTCCAAGGGAAAAAAAAAATCTATTATAGTATCAAGTAACCATTTCTTAATACTATGAGAGTGATTTCCCGAGTAAAAAGTCTATTTGAAGAATTTTTTGGGCGCGAGAACAACGTCACCCGACCCGCATGCTTCACTGAAACAAAGGCAAAATGGAACGCCCTGCGAATGCGTGATGTCGCTATTCACTCAGGATTGTGGAATTTTTGTGTGTGTGTGTACTTTCCTGAGCTTCTGATCAGATGATACAAGTCATTGGTGTCTCTTTTTTCTGTTTTGTTTACATCTGCTGAATGGATGAAATGCTTGTCTGAAATGCTCCTCAACCATGATATTTCATTGCACAAATAACCTCAAAGCATGTCTGAATAAACCTTATACTGTAGATGTCCTAAAAGAGGATTAAATTACCTTTCTAACCATACCCTACATGTTGATGTTAGTCATTTGGGGCGCCTGTGAAAATTAATTCATGTGACGCCTGTGAAAATTAATTCAAAGTGGCTAAAAATGCACGTTTCCAGGAAAGTAGTCAGTGGCAGCTGGCACGTCTGCCGGGAAGTAGGTCAAATAGCCAGCTGACAATGCCAAAGTGTTAAGACACTTAGGTAGAATCAAACTTGACACGCA
>JAPXFY010000013.1:87331776-87416776 GCA_030674185.1 Monoplex corrugatus | reverse complement strand
TAGACGGGGAGGTGTGTGTGTGTGTGTGTGCGTGCGTGCGTGCGTGCGTGCGTGCGTGTGCGTGCGTGCGTGCGTGCGTGCGTGCGTGCGTGCGTGCGTGCGTGCGTGCGTGCGTGCGGTCAGCACAATGGACTCCCAACTGGAAGGTTGTAGTTTGAATCCTTATCAGTCATGTCAAAATCATTTTGAGATTTTTCACAGCACCAGCTGCTACTTAGAACTAAATGTGCTATGCCTATGGGCTCATTGTGAAGATTGAGACCACACAGTCAAGTCTCATCCATTTTGTATGTCATTCGATTCAGGGTGTCACTTAAAAAATGTCCTGATCAACACTGCAGGTGTCCATACTTCTCGGCCCTGGTTGATGCCAGTAACCACAGAGTGCAGCCCTGTCACACAGTCTCAATCCAAGATGGAACCCTAGCAATGACAGCATCATCATTATCCCTATCACTATCATCATCACAGCACTATAAAAACTATCCAAACTTTTGTGGTCATTAAGGTGGTGGAGAAAATGAGACAAAATCAAAAAAGGTGAGCACAAATGAAACAGCCTAGGTGTTATGATCAAAAACAAAGTAAATATATGAAACTGAACGCCCCCTTCAGAAGAGACTAACAGAACACAAGAGGGACTCTTCTCCAGTAGGAGCTCACCTACACGCCGAAAAACATCAATTCAGTGCGGACAATGTCAACATCCTGGACAGAGAAATAAGTGGTTCCAGCGAGGAGTCAAGGAGGCCATCTACATGCAGCCACCAACCCCCCGCTCAACAGGGACCGGGGCCGTTACACCCTGCCCCCGGTGTACCATTCTCTGATTCGATCTCGTGAACTGGGTTCATCCCATGTTCGCGAGATCTGAGTAGAGATTCACGCAGACAGCATTAGAGCGCTGACGAAGATGGCGAGAACGCCATCGAAAGCTACGGAACTGTGAGTAGCGATTTTTTACACTGTTGGGAGACCTTGTTCTTCAAAATTGGTAGCATTATAAATATATGTAATATAAATTCAATATTACAGTATCAAAAAATACAAAATTATTCTAAATGACTGACTTACTGTTTGTCCAGATGAGTCGATAAAACGCAGCCAAAGTAATCTTTCTCATGAAGATTCAGTAATTCACACACCCTCTCTTGCAGCAGATTGCCTTTCCAACTGCCCTGTACAATTCATTATAATCAACACAAAAGTTTCAATATTTGTTAACAGTAGTGAGTAGGCCTAACCTAGTAATTTTTTTAATACTAACACTGTAGTAACAGGCAGGGATTTTTTTTCTCAATCAAATGCACAATTCAATAATTGTTAATAAATAGGATTATCATTACATATGTCTGGAACCTACTTTTTATTTAAAGAAAAGATGGCATTTTGGTTTGCTTTTTGTTGTACTAGTTCAGCAGTCAGGCTTTCAATCAAGTCCATCTGTAACAATTGCATTTATACTCAGTTTCCTTTTCAGTTTATTAAGATAATGTCTCTGTGCTCAGAATAGTTTCCATTATGCACCAATGTCAAAAAATGATCATGGCACAAATCGTAAGCCCGCAGAAATGCCCCATAAGCTGACAGGTCCTGAGGTCCTACCTAGAATATATGGACTTTGCATCTTATACTTTGTCAATCTGTCATTCAAGCAATTCTGGCTACATTGTAATGACATTTGTATCTGTGTATCTCATCTATGTATAGCGGAAAAAATAAAGAAAAGAAAAAACGCAGAAAACACAACCAGCTACAAATTATAAACTTATCAGTTATCTCATCAACTTTTCATTTAACTCTCTGACTCCATCAACCTATCTGCTAAGACAGTGCTTTGTCAACCCTGACAACAAAGCAAAACTTTTATCTCTGACTCCCCTACCCTATTCACTAGCTTTAGGAAGCTGATGATAAGGTAAGAGAGTCAAAAGGTTAAATTTCTGCTCATGGTAGATAAGGTATGGAGTCACAGATAATCACATCATAGAAAGCATCCCCAACCAATACAATATACAGCCTTATCTCATATCTGCTTATCAACGTGATTAAAATAACATCTCCCTTATCAAAACTGTTCCAATCTATCATCCATCCTTGAAAAAAAATAAATGAATGAATAATAAAAAAGAAAAAGATGTATGAATGAATGATTTGTTAATCAATAATGATTAAAACAAAACACAAACAAAGAGCATACGCACACACATATATATATCCACACATCATATCAGAAAATAGTACAAATGTATCAAGCAAGTAAACAAAACAAACACTAAAACAAAAGCAGAAACATAACACAATACACGCACACACACACACATATCAACACAGCGAATGTGTAAGCACAGTACCGGCAATGACAATACAGCACATGAAGTTGAACACAATCACAAACACATAGGCCTACACTTGGTCACACGCATACACACCAACAGTGACCAAGTCACACACACACACACACACACACACACACACACACACACACACACACACACACAATCATGACAATGCTGATTGTTATAAAGATGACGATCTAAATAAATGATAGTTTTCATTGTGACTGGATTATGGATAAGTCAGTTATAAGATAAAAACAAAAACAGTATTTTGATTTACTTTGATTTGGAGTTGATGGTCACTGTCATCAAGAAAATGAATGAAGCAGAATGGAGTCTTGCTATCGATGCCTCCTTCAGCTTTACTGCTCTTATCACCTCGCAAAAACTTGGGTAAGAGCCGCGAAAGCCGGCTTTTTCCTGTCTTGGACATTTTCCGTTCTTGTCTGTTGTTAAACACTCGATTTGATGATGAGTCGAAAATCAAGTTTCCAGACTCGTCACCCGTATATCAAAGTTCACACACTTACTGATTTGTAGACACACACGACCAGAACTCAATGACGACAACAACCCTCTTTTATAATAGAAAGTCAACAGTTCATGATCTCTGTATCTACTCAATTTCGACATTGTGCACTAGAACTCCGTTGTCCACATTTTTGCAGCCGAAGGTACTCAGGGCGGTGCAGAGTTACTTGCACCTGTTTGTTAACTTCCGGCGCATGCCCGAAACCTCACTTCCGCCTTTCACACAGTACTTCCTTCGAAGAGACCACAAGGATTTTCACAATGGTGAGAAAATTATGCATGTTCTTACAATAATCTAAAATCATCGAAAAGATTCAGTAGTGTAGTGAGAAAATGGAGTCTGAGAGTAGCCACGGTATATATTTTGACACGAACTAATGTGTTATTTTGTCTATAATGTGCCCAACAGTCGGTGATCCTGATTTTTTTCTGGTGGAAATTCGCCATAACCACGTTTCTATTTCGATGCCCTTTGTTTTATTGTCTGTTCTTCTATGCTTGGTTTATGCGCCCAGCCTCATGTTTCTGCTTTCGATGGTTGTTAATGCTTAAAGAATTGCTTTCTGTCGCACACAGCGACAAACGGACACAAATGTTGCACACAATGAGTGAATGACAATCGGACCAAGTGTGTCGCCTGTCGGTGACAAGATAATTTAGGTATGTTACAAAAAATTTCAAATATTTTTAATAAATATGTAATTACCATCATTGAAAAGAGCAAAAAAAGAACATTAAAATGGTATAAAAAGTTCTTTGATTGATTGTCTGTGACGAAAGTTACGATTTTTTTAATGATTAAATTTTCGACGTTTTCCTTCAATGGATTACATAGCAAAAACTGTGACCGCGTATGTGCCGTTTCATCACAAAAAGCACCATAACTTTGGAACGACTGAACCGATTGAAAAAAATCAAGTATCCATAGAAAGGTCTTTGTTTAGCCAAGATGATTACGACTTTCATGAATCTCTGGGTTTTTGCATTAATTAGGAATTAATTCATTAATTGCCTCAACTGGCTAAAGCGAAAATTAATTGAGATTCCTAAAATCTTTACAGTTTCCAAAATCATCAAATTTCTTACTTGAAAATTGTTGAGTAAAGCCTCAAGATAATTATAATGATAAATTACAACAGTTATTCAATGCCATTAGGCTGAATCTTTATGTAATAATCAATTAATTACAGTTTTTCATGAACAACCGCCTTTAAGAAGTTGTCAACCTGTGTATTTATTAAATACCTCTTGGTTTTTATATACAGATGTTTATAATTATGAGATATGTAGGCCTATGTATATCATTATATATCATATACATGTGTGTATAGATATATGTGATGTAAATATATTTATATTGATTAATCAAAATAAAAAATTGAGAGCCTGTGATGGTAGTATAAAACCCCTTAAAAATAGACATGAAAATTGTTTGAATATTTCACTGAAAAAAACCAAGTTTCCTGGTAGCATAGAAATGAGTCTTTATTAAGACTAGAGATTACAGATTAATTACTAATTAAGCTGTTCTGAGGGGAAAAAAGATTCACAGACTGAATTGGTTTATAACTTGCACATCTGGAAAGTTCATATTGCAATTCTGAATTAAAAATTCAGCTGGTAGTAAGGACAGTGTATCTTTTCAATTATTTACCCTGACAAGCAGACCTTTTTCAAAAAGTTTTGTTTTTTTTCCTTGCGTAATCACACACTTTTTCATAAGCTGTCATACAACATGAAAGATAATGTGTTATGTACATAAATATGTGTGTGTGCATGTGTGTTATAAGTGTGCATATATATACATATATATATATATATATAATATATATATATATATATATATATATATTTATATTATATATATATGTACATGTACCAGTATGCATATCACTCAAAAAACAAAATTATATGCAAACAAAAACACAAAGACGACAATATTTGGTTACAAATGTTTTAATGCATAATGCTATATCAAAATAAATACACAGAACAGGTAACAAGATGAAAAGGGCATCAGCAGAAATATATCATAACATACACGCACAAACACCAGACATAAAAATAAGCTACATTGCAAAAACAAAATTCTGAAACATATTTACATGAGTTACATACAAATAGTCCACACATACACAAAAAAGCACAGAATCCATAGTCACATTTACAGCTTGCTAAATGAAGAGATTACAAAAATGTGCAGACATTGTAAGAATGGAATCGTGAAAGTCATCTGTGTAAAACCAAACATGTCAAATGAAAATCTTAAACAATAACAAAAATTTAAAAAACTAAAGATTATACATGAAGGGTATCCAAGTGTCATTACCTAGACACACCCCAGTCCTCTTAGAGTGTACACGCTTGACAGGAAGGCTTCTCTTGACATTTTGCTGTTGACCTCTCCCAAGAATTTTTTGCTAAATACATGCAGCATACAAGTCACTGTTCTTCTCAGTACAACTATGCCATTTCCTCCTCTCCATCTGATACAGTGATGAAAATGATTGCTCCACATCATTAAATTCATATGAAAGGGTGGCTATGTATCCCTGATGATTATTGGCATTATCATTAATAGTGTTTAAAGCCCAACCCACTATATCCCTGATGATTATTGGCATTATCATTAATAGTGTTTAAGGCTGGAGGGCTCTTGTCCTGAAAACCATTCTTTTCTCAAATGCCAATGTCTTCAAAAGTTCCATTTAACTTTTAAGCAAATGTATACGTGCTATTCTGTCTCTAGTGTACATGTATTCATGTGAGAGATACAATTATGAAGACTTCATGCATTAAAACCACCTCTCCCATTTAAAATGCCAAAACCCAAAGAAATAATGAGAATAATAAATAGCCTACGTACATTATATAGGCTACAGAGCAAACCTCTGGTAATAAAGTTTTCTTTTCAAACTCACTCAATATGTGTACAAACATGAATTATTGCACAGCAGGACATGACCAGTAGATAGAAAGTGGCAGTGCATATATATATCATGACAATTGACTTGTGGAACAGGCAGGTCAAGTGAGAAAGACCTGACAGATCCTTTGGTTCAACTGACAGTGAATTCCAAAGAGATGGTGTGAGAAATGGAAAGCACAATGCTCAAGCTGACTTAAGATGACATTTTATCACCATCAGAAGCTTTTGTTTTGAGAACTTCATGCATCTGTTTTATTTACCATTAAGATGAGACAATCCTAAAACATGTGTTAAGTGAATCAACACAGCAAGAGAAGATGAGCTGACTGACTGTACAGGCCTACATATGTCAGTCTTGCACAAAAATTATCAAAATATCCACTTACAATGGCATCAGTCTGTGACTGCACGATGAAACATTCAGAGTCATCCCACTCATACCCAGGTGGGGGGAGGGTGGCATCGGAGTCACTCATTTTATCTGGATGAATAAAGACCTTACCCACTATTGGACATTTGAATGACAACAGTAACAGTAATGACAGACAAGGACTACTACTACTAGTTATCACAATTACTAGCACCTAATAATCATTGTATTTAGACCTATACAGTGCCAACAGTCCATATCAAAGCATCCTTGTGCACTTTAGACAGGAACAAAACAAACTAAAAGTGAAAAAAGATGGAGGTTTGTCATGCCCATACATTAATGCAGTAGGCCTATAGGCCTAAGCTCAGTTGGACACACACCAATTTAAAAGGCATATATTGAATATTTGAAATTAAAAAAAGATCACATTTAAAGCATTAATCTTAATCATTGTACCTAGGCTTTATATTTGGAAAATTCAAGATTTTTTTCAGTGTGATAATATTAAATTTAGAAGTTCAGCATTACTGTGCATCGGCTCATCACACCTTTGGGTATTTACTCTGTGTGTGTGTGTGTGTAGTGAGTGTGTGTGAGTGTGTGTTGTCACTGAGCTGCATCTGTCAAACATCAGTCATCAAGACTGTTGTGTGGGTGTACACATATCAGGAGATGAGACACTACTACATGACCAATATCCATTGTCCCTCACCATCCTTAACTATTGTAGTCCTATTTAGATCTACACTATGATTCTTGCTAAACTTGCCTAGTTAGTAGTAGTGAGTTTTAATCTTATCCAATCTGACAATCTGAAGTCCAGAAGTCTAGAAGCTGATAATCATAATGAGGGGCAGCAGACCTTCGAAGTTCGGCTGCCCATCGACACAGTTTGCTGAGTCAGCTAGACTCAGACTGACAACCAGCGTCAAACTGAAGCTTGTATTTCCAGTCACTGACAATAATTTTTCACCAAATTTTACACAGTACACTAAAAATGCATTGTCTTGTATGTCGTGAAAAATGAAGAATTTATTCCAATAGGTTCAGCTGGTATGACAAAAAGAAAACGGTTAATCGGCACTAAAAAGTCTTGCGCCCATTGTGAACAAGGCAATTATGCGCAATAACAACGGTCACCACACCCACTATCTGTAATATGGCCTAAAATGTTCTTCTGACAATACAACTGCACCAAATTTTACACATAAGCAGGAAAATGCATGTTCTTATTGGTAATTAATTCACTTGAATTAATATTCATACCTGTAAGTTTGGGAGATACGGCCGCAAACACCAAAAGTCACACCAACACTGCCACGTCAGCAAATCAGAGGAAGCTCGTGAAAATGACCCGATCATTATGGGAAAAGTACGGACTTCGGTATTCAGATCGGTAATTATCGGACACATGAATACATTAACGAAGCAAACAGCGATTGTTTGCCTACCCTCTCACATGTGCCGCCACGCCGGTCACAATCTTCCGCTGTAGTTTTCGCGCACGCGTAATCGCCGATTGTGACATACCTACAAGATTGACGCTTGCGAGTTAGCCTACTCATGTAGGGTAAACTGATCTAAATCCGACCGATTTAGGCACAAGGTGCAGGTTTTGTGGTGTGTCTTTAGAAATACTTCGTAGATGATTAGCTAGAACAGCTTGATACCAACAGTAGACTTTCTTTGATTGATTACTGGGCTTTACAAAGTTACACGGGTACTGCAGTCTTACAATATGCTAAAGAACGAAGCAAGGGTGTATAATCTAAATTCCGAAGAGATGGATGTAAAATCCAACCAGGGAGTGATGTAAACCTCGACCAGCAGGAATGCGGTCAAGGTAGTGCACATTATTTGATTACAACCCCCCCCCCCCCCCCTTTATGTGCCGGAATGATCATCCTCAAGATCGTGGGCACCAAAGGAAAGGAAGGACAAAAGATCTATGAATCAAAAACAACAAAAACAGTTTCTGCTGGAACAGTGTGTGCCTTGATGATTTTCATCAGTGTTTTCCACATCTGGGTCTGCAAACGATCAACGTCTTTCCCTGTTGCATACGTTTTAGAAAGGCAGTGTTTCAGTGCGTGAAGTAGGTCTATGTGCATCTAAGTGGCAGCCATCTCTCACACTCAACTCACACCACACACACACACACACACACACACACACACACACACACACACACACACACACTATGAGCTCGCAAGCGATTGAGTTAGAGCAAGCTAGAGAGAGTGAAAAGGAAAGAAAGAGGGGGGGGGGGAGAGAGAGAAAGACAGTGGGAGTTGGTCGAGTATTAGATCACTCGGGAATTCAAGCCTGATGTAAAGTCCGATCAACCCAAACCTGCCATTTCATGAGATGAACTGATCTAAATAACGTCCAAAACCTAACAGCTTCTGCATCACATATTTATGTGAAAGGCATGTGCTTGTGTAAACAATGAATCGGTCCTGTGAAAAGTTGCTATGGCACACGTTGTGCCTGAAAGCAGGCGGATTGGTGTGGCCTTCAATGTCGCACTGTGTTATAAAAAAAATATTTTTACCTTCATTCAGAAATCCTAGAAATTTGGTTAGTCCCTAAACTGAAACCATTTTCTTCTTTTTTCCTATTTTCAGTAACAGGAATGACTACTTTCAGTTTTGTGAGGCAAACGCGGATGTCAGTCGGATTTTACATCACCAAAAAATCAGTTGGTTTTTAGATCAGTTATCTAACATGCTTCCAGACCCACTGAAACTGAGGTCGCTGTTAAAGCAAGGCCACATATTCTCAGACAATTTTTCACAGTGCTGTGATGGGAAAAATAATTAGAAGTGATGATAATATTAAAGAGATGATAGTAATGAGGATATGGACTTGATTGGGAACAAGCAAGGGAAAGATAAAAAGTTAAAAAGTAGCTGCTACCTTTGTGAAAGTAAACCAGTCTGATAATGTACACTGTGCTTTGTGCAGTGAACTGATAAGTCTGGTAAACCACATGAACAGCGCCCGCTCCCCCCTCCCAAAAAAAATGCCATGTAAAAACAATTTTGTACTTTGAAAACAGTCATTGAACTTGACAGTTTTTTTTGTTTTGGTTTGGTTTTTGTTTTTCCATCACCCGTGTGTGTGTCTCTCTCTCTCTCTCTCAACCCAATGGTTTTCTCAATTAAAACTTCGTGAGGGGAGTGAAATTTGTACATTTCTGCATCGAGCTACTTTTTGGGTTGTTTTTTTTTTGTAAAGCAAAAAAAAAACATACCTAAATTTTTAAATGATCTGTTATTTGTGGGTTGAATTTTTTTTATTCAGAAACAGGCTGATTTCTCTATCTTGTAGACAATATTGAGTTGCAGATTGATAAAACCCCTTCACAACTTCAGCATCTGAAGGCAGACCCTGCCCCCCCCCCCCCCCCCCCCCTGCCATTGAACCCCACTGAAAGTACGGTGGCCACTAGATCCCAGCCAGCTATCATTTCACTAAAGTGGAAATGTTGGAATCGCATATCTGAACTGTTTAACTGAACATGGGAGGGGGGGGGGGTAGTGATAATGTCATTTGGAAATTTCAATCATTTGATGACATAAAAACCATGTAGACTACCTCTGATAGACTTAATTGAATGACTGCTATTCAGGACCTTATTTTATCATCGTTACATATACTAACAGGGCACATAGACTATTATTATGTCTACAGGGGGGAGGGGGGGGGAATCTTGCAGTGTTCCCTGCTGAGAGGTGTTAAGGGGGATGTCACTCATACTCTTCTGTTGTGGTACCCCGTGTTCTTGCTGTTCAAATGTTCTTCATTCTGCTGCCCCAGTGTTCTTGTTACTACTGTGTTTATGGTGGGGGGTGGGGGTCCCAGTGGAGTCCCAGTCTAAACTGTGATTTGAATACAGGACTTTAGCCTGATGTTAAGCAGATGCTGTACTTTTAATCTCTAGACTACCATATCCACTTTGGTCAATTGATAGTGAATTTCTGTATACTAAATTTTTATATATCGAACAATAATAATTGCGACTTTTATAGCCAAATAGTGTAGCAGTGAAACTTGATGGGCTTTTAAATGAGTGTGTATAATGTGGGCCGGAAATGAAATAGGATGACTACAAATATACTTGCTCTTAATTCCCAACCACCACCCCACCACCCGTATTTTACCTGTTGTGGTTTATTTCCTGTTTTCCTTGTCTTTTAGGCGGATGAACAAGAATTGGCTGAAAAGAAAAAGAAGAGGACCTTCCGCAAGTACACCTTCCGTGGTGTGGATTTGGACCAGCTGCTGGATATGTCCAGGTTGGTTTTGTCAATTTTTTCTTACAAATTGAGCTGGCACATCTTGAATATGTTAGTCTGTAGCTGATCTTAAAAGCCAAATTCAGTTACTTCAGTTGTGCGGTTGCCTTGTGTCCAGTAACGTATGAAACACTGAGCTGACATCAGAATGATTGTACAATTAAAATGAGCAGCAAAAAAACTCATTTTTATGTTGCAGGGTGGGATTTAACTTGAAAAATGAGATAGGAGTCCACAGCTCATAGCAGGTAGCCATGAAGAAAAAGTTGCAGAGAACTCTCATAATAATGTACACAGACTGACATGTCACCAGTGTCGGCAGAAATGGTGCAGACTTTGTGTTCTAGATTTTACTTTCCTCAGTATTCACTGTTCAGAATTGTATAGCATGCAAACGAATTTTGCCAGATTAACAAATGTGACAATATACAAATCATTGCCCATACTTAGTTTCAAGGGAAGAAAAGAACAAATGATAAGCACCATGGTTAGATGGGCAGTAAGTATCTAAAAAAAAAACTTGTTTTAATTTGAAAATTATGAGTATTTAAGAAATTTGTGCGTTTACTGGACTTACATGACATACCCCCTTTTTTTTTTTTTTCCAGTGAGCAGCTAATGGAGCTGTTCCACTGCCGTGCCCGCCGTCGATTCAATCGTGGTCTGAAGCGCAAGCCTATGACCCTCATCAAACGCTTGAGAAAAGCCAAGAAAGAAGCAGGTCCCCTGGAAAAACCAGAGGTAAGACTTGTAACTCTTTATGGACTGAGTTTAGTGTGTTAAGTTAACTTTACCTGTTCTCTGTCATGTCCGACGAGATAACTTGTAGACTTAAGTCGTGTATGTTCACTGCTATGACTGACGAGTTACATGTCGCCAGTACATACAGTCTGTTCCTTGTTTCATCTTTGGTTTGTGAACAAAACATGTAGTGTCTAGATGTGAAGTGTAATTGGTTGAAAGCTGAAAATCATAAGATAATCCTTTAAAACCAAGCCCCATCACAGCTTATCCATTCTATAGACACAATTACGACACTGGGCTGAAGCACTTTAACCCTTTCAGTGCCAGAGAAAAATGTAAACATGTGCTTCCCCATTGCCGGGGAATTTTGAGGATTCGAGGGTAATAATTAACAAAAAATTCTAGTGCAAAAACTCTAAGAGATACAACAAAGAAACATAAGTGTTTTTTTGAAGGAAAATGAACGAGGATTCTGAATCTGGGCTTATTTTACTCTTAGCTTGATTGCAAAGACCTGTCCAGACATTCCAAAGTGGAAATAATCTTTTTTGTGTTGTCTAAAAAGTAAGTTTCCATCTCTACAGATTGATACCCAACACACAAACAAAAAAAACAGCTGAAAATGACTTGTTTGTTGTCAGTTTACATACATAAATGAAAATAAAACATATGACATCATAAAATGTTCATGAAACGATACTAAACCCATGCAGACAAATAAGTAAGTAACCATCCCATCAATGATAGACCTGGTTTCGGTAAACATAAAAGTGATTGTACTAGACACTGAACAGTCAAACTACATGACAGTCAGTGTACTCAGACACTGAACAATCAAACTACATGACACTCATGAATTGGTTCTCTCTGTTCTTCAGGTTCTGCAATCAAAACAAGAGAAAATAAGCCCAGAATCAGAATCCTTATTCAAATAAGTCAATCAGCTCATGCTCATCAGTCGGAAACAGCTTGAAAAAGCATAGCACGCGTCCCCAGTTCCCACTTTCAATCCTGGATTTCATAAAAATTGAGGAATGTCTGACTGTTGTCCATTTGGAGGCCAACAGATTTTCAGTGAGCGAAACACTTCGCTGATCGCCACGTCCCCTGCCATGCCGTCTAACTGGGTCACAGCTCCTCTGCACCTCTCCTGTCCCTCTCCCCCTTCTCATCTTCCCCCCTTCCCACACCACGAACACGTGCATGACCCATCTCACCATGTACCATCATGTTCACTGCTGTTGGGTCCAAAGTCCGAAGTGTCACGGCCTGCGTGCTCGCCACTCGCACTGACCACGGCAGTCGCGGTCTGACTTGTACTTGTTATCGTCTGCTTGCATCAATTCAGCCAGCAAGCGTTGAATGTCGGCGTGGTCATTGTTACTTTCTCCACCCTCATGTTGAAGCGAATCATCAGATAACAAATTCTCTCAATCGTCCTCATGCTGTAAAATCATTTGAACGGCCTCTAGAGTCGTGAAAGTCCGCTGACGTGAGCCACCGTTCGGCTTGTCGAAGGTTGCGTCGCCATTGTGCTCCACTTCACGTGGTCCAGTTACCAAATCATTAGCGACAATAAAGGTGTCTTCCCTATGACGTATCCTAATTTACATCCTATTTTTATATTGTAGACACATATAGCTCAGTGTGCAGCGTTCCTGTGTGCTGACTGGCTCACACAGTTGTGAACGAAAAATCGGAAAACTCCTGCAACGTCAGCGGACGGCTCTTAGGCAATATAGCAACACCTTTTGTGCAACGTCAGCTGACGGCTTATAGGCACTGAACTGGTTAAGAAGTGCATCAAAAGTAACCAAAGTTAATGTCTTAAGCAGAAGTTTGTAAGGAATTAAAATGTGAAGTTGATACAGAAAACATGAAATATTATCATGTGATTTGATGTGAAGCCAGATGAGTATTAAAAAGTAAGAGGCGACTGATTATCAAAGTGTTGACAGTTAGTTACACACAGCATTGACGCGACAGTGACTGACAGGGAAGAGAGTGTGGGAATGATTCATCACAGGAGGGGGAGTAGTGATGTGATGAAGATGGGGGGTGTGGTAGTAGCAATGAGACATGCCCTCAGGGTGTTAATGGTGGTAGGCACTTAGGGAGAGGACAGTGCGAACAGCCTGAAAGGAGAGAGGGGCATGTGGGGGGGAAGGTGCATGGCCAAGCGTGTTCAACGGAGTCAGTGTGGGGTCTGCAAACGGTGTTCAGCTTGATACAGATTTTATTGGGATAACAGATTCGCAGAGCACAGACTGCATGTACTTTTTGTTTGTAGACAACACTTATTCCAAAAATTCTTTAATCAAAACTCTTACACAACAGACACCCTAGCAGATACTTTTGGGGGGGGAAAAATTTTTGTGTGTTTAAAAGCATCAGTTAACCCTTTGACTCCTGTACCTTATTCACCAATTGCAAAAACTTAACTCTTTGACTCCCTCGCCCTTTCCACCAGCTTCTTGCAGGAAGCTGGTGGATAGGGTGAGGGAGTGAAATGGTTTAAGTTTTTGCTTTGCTAGCATGGTTGGCATTGCAGGATATTGGTGGACAGGGTGCGGGAGTCAGAGGGTTAAGTTCACTTTTAAGTAGTGTTCATCCAGTAACAGTAGAGTATATTTGAAATGCATATCTGATTTTAGTATTAAGATTTCACTTGAATCTCTATTTCAACGGCAGCAAAAAGGTTACAGAGGGAAAAAATTATGACAGTGTTTCACACTTCTACGCAATTTGGAGGGTCAGGGTCTTTAACACTCATTGAAATCGATACACGGACCTGTTTTACCCATATGAGTTTTTTGTATTTTGTACACAGCTTTCGGCGCTATCATTCAAGAAAACATTTCTGTACTGTCGCAGAAAAAAAATGGCCTCCCTACTGGAAAAAGAAGACAAACATTTTCACTAGTTTTGGCAAATGAAACTTACTTTTGTGAAGATGTTCTGGTTCCACAATACAGGAAGTCTCTGAAGTTGCAGAAAGACCCTAGTGGGAAATATTTGATTGCAAAAAACGCACAGAAAGTGTTCACATTTCATTTCTTCACAACCACAGACTGTCGTCATCAGCAGTCATGTCAAAGCATTCCTCTACAACATCCTGGGCTTGAAGTAATTCGTTGTCCATGCTTGCCCCTTTTTTCCTGTTTGGTACGCAATTTGAGGATGAATGCACAAATGAATACAGCATTTTGAGAAATATAGCAAGGGTGTAAATCTGTTGAAGGAAATATGTCAAAAGTAATTTTGTATACTCAAGTGATAATGTTTTCTGATAAAGCTGAGTCAGTAGCTTTTTAGTATCTTCTTTTTCGTAATGTTTATACAAAAAGTTTTAATGGATAATGTGTATGTGCAGGTTGTCAAGACACATCTGCGTGACATGATTGTGGTGCCAGAGATGATCGGCAGCATTGTTGGCGTCTACAATGGAAAAACTTTCAACCAGGTTGAAATCAAGGTATGTCCTTATAGGAATTATTGTAGTCATAATAATAAATCAGTTTGTATTGCGCAAGTAGTCCCTGTCAGGACATGCTTGTTAGACTTTACCTAGAACAAAAATAAACATGAATATTTGATTTGCCATGTCTGTAGATTAAGAAATGTTAACATTGTCATGTAACTTATCTTTAAAGTTTCTAAACACATTCTGGTATGTTTGGTTGTTGTTTTTTTTAAGTAGATCTGAGGGACTTTGATCGTTTACCGCATTTGTTGCATGTGATATAAAGGGGTCATTCTTTATATTTGCGGCAGCAGCAGAGTTGCAGTATGACCACGAACAACTGTTGTAGTTGAGGATTTCATGACACAAATATAATGTGGAATTGAAAGAGGATCTTCCATTGGTAGCCATTTGAAAATGAGTTCTTTTGTACAAAATGTATGTTTTATTTTCGTTGTTCGACTAGATAGAATAAAACGAAAAAATTTTAATTAATCTTTTAAAAACATTCTCTGTGTTTTGTAGAAGTATGGCTTTGTAGCTTTTTTTTAATGTAAATATGTGTATGGGTGCAAAGGAGATGTTTAGTTACTTGGAAAACAAAAAAACAAACGAACAAAAAGAAAAGCTGAAGCTAACAACATAGCATAACTGAGGCTAACAACATGATGGCATCTTTTGTTTACTTTGCAGTTGTAGGAATAACAAATTGGTGCTGATATAAGTGATTTACCGGTAGTAAAAGTGGATTGATGTAACATTGTTCAGTTTTACATTAGCACCCTGATATGGCCAACAAAAGTACAATCCTGAGTTACTGGGGGGGAAAGGGGGATACTTTTTAAACCTGTGGCTGTACACCAGAACAGCAGTTAAGATGATAAGACAGAGATGTGTTTTCTGTTTGTTCTGTACAGCTATCCTGCCAGTAGTGACTTTTTTTAAGATGAGAAATGTTGATTCATTATGCATTCAGAATTTGTTTAAAAAATGCTTTAACATGAGTCTTCAAATTTTCAAAAGTGGCAAGTAAGTAGTGCCTATTTGTTGCTGTACTGTATTTATTGAAGAGTGACTAAAAACTGTGTAAAGAAAGGATAGATAATAGCCTGTAATGTTTTTCCTCTGTTGTCAGCCCGAGATGATCGGCCACTACCTGGGCGAGTTCTCCATCACCTACAAACCCGTCAAGCACGGTCGTCCAGGTATTGGAGCCACACACTCTTCACGTTTCATCCCTCTGAAGTAGAGAGCTGTTTGGTCTCTTGCCATGTTTCAATAAATGTCAGGAAACGTAACTGCTGTTTGCATTTTATTTGTGTGTGAAGTGATGTTTATCTGGTGAGCCCTTTCCCCTCCCTCATGGGAATGCCAGGGTTTTTTTCAGTGTAAATGGTATCCCCACTTCCCACTTTCTGGAAATTCTGTGCTAGAAATTACCTCTTTTCTGTCACTCTTTGTTTCTTCCTAGTACCTTTGCTTTCTGTCATTTCTTCCTATCATTTTCTGCCTTGCTCGTCCACTCATCTGTACGTGTTCAATAAAGTTTTAATACTTGTTTGTAGATTGAAATTGGGTAGGCCTTCATGTATTGAGTACATTTTTAGTTAGGCAAATGTGATATGTGAAAGGTATTTTAGGCAAGCTAGGCCCTCACTTTAAGTAGGCCTACATGTTTTAGTGTCCTTAATCATGTTTAAACTTGTATTCGCGTAGATTTTTTAAATCCCCTGTAGGCCTACAATGAATTGGATAAACTGGTCAACCCCAGGATCTTCTCCTTAGATTATGTGCACAAATGCATTGATATGTGGTGATAAGTTTCTTTTTCTTTTTTCGTTCTTTTTTTTTTTCACTTCCTGTTGAAGTGATTATGTCTTGAATTGGTTATAACCGATATGGCTCCATACAGTCAGTTGGGCTTTAAACAATAATAGTAACACTTTGTGAATGAGTTACCACTCGCTGAAAGGTGAACAACACTTACAGATGTCAAATGTGACCAGAGGCAGTCATGTTCAATATATCCACAAAACATGTGAGCTAGCATACTGTCATCTGTTGTGTAATAACATATCCCCAAACCATGTGAGCTAGCATACTGTCATCTGTTGATGTACAATATATCCCAAACCATGGTATACTGTCATCTGTTAATGTACAATATATCCCCAAACCATGCAAGTTAGCATACTGTCATCTGTTGATGTACAATATATCCCCAAACCATGCAAGTTAGCATACCGTCATCCGTTGATGTAATATACATCCCCAAACCATGTGAGCTAGCATACTGTCATCTGTTGATGTAATATATATCCCCAAACCATGCAAGTTAGCATACTGTCATCCGTTGATGTAATATATATCCCCAAACCATGTGAGCTAGCATACTGTCATCCATTGATGTAATATATATCCCCAAACCATGTGAGCTAGCATACTGTCATCCGCTGATGTAATATACATCCCCAAACCATGTGAGCTAGCATACTGTCATCCGTTGATGTAATATATATCCCCAAACCATGTGAGCTAGCATACTGTCATATGCTGATGTAATATACATCCCCAAACCATGTGAGCTAGCATACTGTCATCTGCTGATGTAATATATACCCCAAACCATGTGAGCTAGCATACTGTCATCCGCTGATGTAATATATATCCCCAAACCATCTGAGCTAGCATTCTGTTGATGTACAATATATCCCCAAACCGTGTGAGCTAGCATACTGTCATCCGTTGATGTAATATATATCCCCAAACCATGTGAGCTAGCATACTGTCATCCGTTGATATAATATACATCCCCAAACCATGTGAGCTAGCATAATGTCATCCGTTGATGTAATATATATCCCCAAACCATGTGAGCTAGCATACTGTCATCCGTTGATGTAATATATATATCCCCAAACCATGTGAGCTAGCATACTGTCATCTGCTGATGTAATATATATCCCCAAACCATGTGAGCTAGCATACTGTCATCTGCTGAAATATATTTATCCCCAAACCATGTGAGCTAGCATACTGTCAACTGCTGATGTAATATATATCCCCAAACCATGTGAGCTAGCATACTGTCATCCATTGATGTAATATATATCCCCAAACCATGTGAGCTAGCATACTGTCATCTGTTGATGTACAATATATCCCCAAACCATGTGATCTAGCATACTGTCATCCGTTGATGTAATATATATCCCCAAACCATGTGAGCTAGCATACTGTCATCTGTTGATGTACAATATATCCCCAAACCATGTGAGCTAGCATATTGTCGTCTGTTGATGTAATATATATCCCCAAACCATGTGAGCTAGCATACTGTCATCTGCTGATGTAATATACATCCCCAAACCATGTGAGCTAGCATACTGTCATCCGTTGATGTAATACATATCCCCAAACTATGTGAGCTAGCATACTGTCATCTGCTGATGTACAATATATCCCCAAACCATGTGAGCTAGCATACTGTCATCTGTTGATGTACAATATATCCCCAAACCATGTGAGCTAGCATACTGTCATCTGTTGATGTAGGCCTACAATATATCCCAAACCATGTGAGCTAGCATACTGTCATCTGTTGATGTACAATATATCCCCAAACTATGTGAGCTAGCATACTGTCATCTGTTGATGTACAATATATCCCCAAACCATGTGAGCTAGCATACTGTCATCCGTTGATGTAATACATATCCCCAAACTATGTGAGCTAGCATACTGTCATCTGCTGATGTACAATATATCCCCAAACCATGTGAGCTAGCATACTGTCATCTGTTGATGTACAATATATCCCCAAACCATGTGAGCTAGCATACTGTCATCTGTTGATGTAGGCCTACAATATATCCCAAACCATGTGAGCTAGCATACTGTCATCTGTTGATGTACAATATATCCCCAAACTATGTGAGCTAGCATACTGTCATCTGTTGATGTACAATATATCCCCAAACCATGTGAGCTAGCATACTGTCATCCGTTGATGTAATACATATCCCCAAACTATGTGAGCTAGCATACTGTCATCTGCTGATGTACAATATATCCCCAAACCATGTGAGCTAGCATACTGTCATCTGTTGATGTACAATATATCCCCAAACCATGTGAGCTAGCATACTGTCATCTGTTGATGTAGGCCTACAATATATCCCAAACCATGTGAGCTAGCATACTGTCATCCACTGATGTACAATATATCCCCAAACCATGTGAGCTAGCATACTGTCATCTGTTGATGTACAATATATCCCCAAACCATGTGAGCTAGCATACTGTCATCTGTTGATGTAGGCCTACAATATATCCCAAACCATGTGAGCTAGCATACTGTCATCCACTGATGTACAATATATCCCCAAACCATGTGAGCTAGCATACTGTCATCTGTTGATGTACAATATATCCCCAAACCATGTGAGCTAGCATACTGTCATCTGTTGATGTACAATATATCCCCAAACCATGTGAGCTAGCATACTGTCATCTGTTGATGTACAATATATCCCCAAACCATGTGAGCTAGCATACTGTCATCTGTTGATGTACAATATATCCCCAAACCATGTGAGCTAGCATACTGTCATCTGTTGATGTACAATATATCCCCAAACCTTGTGAGCTAGCATACTGTCATCCATTGATGTAACATATCCCCAAACCATGTGACCTAGCATACTGTCATCCACTGATGTACAATATATCCCCAAACCATGTGACCTAGCATACTGTCATCTGTTGATGTATGATATGTTCCCAAACCATGTGAACTACGGTAGCTTATTGTCATTTGCTGATATAATATACGAGGGTACTTTCCAGTAGAATGAGACCAACGAACTTATACATCAAAAATGATTCATTTCATCTGTTCGAAGTATTCACCTCCTGCTGCCACACACTTGTGCATTCGTTCGATCCACTGTAGAAATGCCGCTCTGTAGGCTTCTTTGGTAGGCTATATGTGACAGACACTGGAAAACTGCCGTTCCCAAGGCTGCTCGGCTTCTGAAACTTCTTCCTGCCAGTGATTTCTTCAGATGTGGAAACGGGTAAAACTCGGGGTGCAAGGTCTGGGGAGTAAGCAGGGTGTGGCAAAGTATGGATGTTCTCGGTTGCAAGGTATTCTCGTACGAGCCTTGTTAGCAGGTGCGTTATGAAGAATCTTGATTCCTCTCATGCCTGTGGTTGGTCGGGAAGTTGCATAAAACTTGATGTCAGACAGTAGGCCTACTGAGTGTAGAAATTTCCGGTGATGGTCTCTCGTTTGCATGGTTTCTGTAGCACGATCCCCTTTGTATTGAAAAAGATGGTGCATAACACTTTCTTTTGCGAACGTTGACGACGAGCGATTTGAGGAGGAATCCCACCTTTAGGAATCCGGGCCCTTGTTCTGTGACTTTCTCCGAGGTTCATATACGTATACAGGTTTCGTCACCTGTCACAATTTCATTCAGCCGCTTAGGGTCGCAGTTCTTGTAAATTTTCAGCATATCTTGGCAGAAACATAACGTACCCCCCTTATTTTCTGACGTCAAAATATGAGCTAGCATACTGTCATCTGTTGATGTACGATATGTCCCCAAACCATGTGAACTAGCAAACACTCAAAGATTTGTCCAAATGAGGTTTTCTGAAGGGTCGACGTAAAGATTGTTAAAGTAAAAAATGGTGTGAGTTTGGGCAAAAGCATGAAGATAATTGAGCAGTTGATTCAGATGTGGCAAGGATCTTGTAACAAATGCTATCCACGCATTGCCAACTCGTGAAGTCACAACAATTAAAATTATCAGAAATTTAAATTCTTTAAAGGCATTTTTATCTCTCGCCCATCCCCTTCCCAATCTAGAGGATGAATAGGTCACTCAATAGGCCTCCATTAATATCTTTGTTTTATGATGAAAAGCACACATTCATGTGATAATCATGATCATAAGGCTTGGTCATGTTCAATTACATGACACAACACATATTGAGAATTTATAACTTTGCGGCCTCTTTATGGTTGCACTTTTATTCAGGTTAGCACAAAATAAAAACTTTGTTACATTTAGTGGTATTTAAAAACAGCTAAGAAATCCACTGAAACCTGCATGTCACAATGAACCCTGCCCGCCCCCCTTTTTTTTTTAATGTCATAGGCCTACACAATTATGATCTGTTCTTTGAATCAAACTGATTGCAAATCCTTTCGATTTTGATTTTTGTGACTGTAACCCAAAACAATCATACCGAAAGTAGAAAGTAGGCCCTACTGAATTGTGCGTTTTCTGAGTCATGTATCCTCAACATCCATATCTCTGACCTTAACATCAAAAATTCATTTACGAACAGCTTAGAAATCCTCTCTCTCTCTCTCTCTCTCTCTCTCTCTCTCTCTCTCTCTCTCTCTCTTCACACACACACACACACACACAGGCATGTTGACTCAGGTGAGATACCCAGGCAAGATCAAACTCATACCTTTGTAAGGCTAACATCTCGCTCATCTGACCACCGCACACGTCGTGTACTACATCTTTTATTGGGGTACCGGAAAGGGTTGAAGCTCCAATTAACTTGACATTTCTGTTTTATATCGCTGCAATAGTTATGAGTCAAAATTAACCTTCGCATTAAAATCAATGACATTAATTTAGATTCAAACAAGGGGTAGACCCTATAATCAAATAGGGCCTGCCTTGGCGGCATTTTCGCAGAAGACGAAGACTCAACACAGATATTGATATTAGAGTACAGAAAGCAAACAATGTCAACTATCAACACGCCTCACCCTGAAACGCCCCAAATATCCTGTTTAACTAAACAAAATCCAAGTTCGTCACTTCCATGCTCACCCCCACTCTGACATGCAAGTGCCAGATCTGGACTTGACCAAGGCCCTGGAGCACAATATCGCCACCTGTGAGATGTTCTTTGACAACAGCTGCTAACAAGACCAGACGTGACATGATCAGAAAACACCAAGATAAGAGAAATGGTGGGACTGATCCACCTTAATAGTCACCAACAGAGAATTAAGTGGTTTGTCATCTGATAAGAATATATATATATGCAGCCCCACCACATGGTTTCAGTTTCAATTTCCCAAGATGACGTTTCCGTGCTCAGAATGATTCCATAATGATATGCACTTATGTCACAGATGCCATGTGATGGATAAGATCCAGAATGATTATGGCACAAGCCTTAATCCTGCACATAACCCATGAGCTGGCCAGGTCCTGAGGTCCTACCTAGATAGTTCATTAACCCTGAGGTCGTAGGGGAGTGAGGTGCCAGAGACCTCAACTTTTCCCCAGGGCCAGCACCACGAGGGCACCTCAAAATCTTTTTTTTTTTAAATCAAGAAGGCTAATTGGTCTTCAAGGAGTGGGACCCGGGAAATCAACCTATATCCCCAATGATTTTTACCAAGGCAGCTGTTCAGGATTTTCAACTGCCGTGGGATCTTTAGCATGCGCAGCCAGAAGGCACATGGGTTCAACTCGTTTGTCGTCCCCTTCTGAAAGACTAGACATTCGGTTCGACTTTCCAGTCAAACTGAGGAGAAAAGTCGAGGCCTCTAGGGGGAGCGAAACCTGGAACCTCGAGTTACGTTATTGGCAGGCGAACGTCTGAACCATTCTGCCACTCTTCTCAATCTGGTTCAACAAGTGTAGGCCTATAACACAGATATCTCGATTTAAAGCAAGATGGAGACCAAGGAGGACCTATTCCATGAGGGCACGAAAGACCTTCACGTCACATGGTAGCCTACTTTTCTTCTTCTGGCCTGCCAGCTCACTACTGACTGCTATCTTTTCTCCCTGTGACACCCATTACATGATGGTAACCTGGAAGCGGACAGACAACAGAACTTGGAAGATTATTTCACACCTTGGGAGGACCGATGGCTGGTAAAGAGGCAGAACTTTTTCCAATTCTTGATCAAGTCTGGTTCGGGCAAAAGAAAAAGCTGTGTGTGCTTCCCACCCAGTCCAAACATCTGGGAATAGATAGGCCTACAGCGTGCCCAATACAGTGTTCACGGTCGCGCAAAGTGGTATAGTGAGGGAGATGATGGAGATGATCACTGCCTTCTGTAGTGTTTTTCAATGTTGATTGTTTTGATTCCCATTATTCCTTTGATTTGCCATATTGTTTGTGGTGCGGTTGCTACGTTATAGGAGCGGAAGGACGGGAGCCCGGATGTTCGTGATTTGTTATCATTGAGCATGCAGCAGTAGCAGCCTTGTCAAGTTGTCATTCTTTCTTTTGGTTTGAAATAATAAGTTTGTTTCTTTGAATGCACAAGCTGTGTTCGGTGATGTTTAGTGGCTGTGAATGAGTGATAGTCTTCACACACAAACACCACACCTTCGTCAGGCTGTCCTCGAAAGAAGTGATGTTTCTTCTGCCTCACTCTCCTTTGACGTCAGGGTTGTGGGAAAAGTGTTCCTTTACCTCGGTTTACCAGTTGCATGTAAAATGATCATCTGTAGTCCTGAAAATGCACTGCTGAAGTGATAGACTGTCAGCTTCAAGAAGTGTTAAACAGTTTCATTATAAGTTATATTTCCATGTGAATAAATACGTGAATGATTGTAGCCTATCTTACGGTAAGGGAGGAGAATGTGTGTTGGAGTACGCTTTGTATCCTGGTATGGGTAGGCTTTTGTCAGTGTGCACCACAACACTAACTCATTGATTGGGGTCATTTGGAATAAACTCGTTATCATTCGACAGGAACGCAACTGACCTAAAACCACTTATGAAAAGTAGCCTACAACAAGAAAATCAGCATACCATTAAACCCTTTGTCTCCCGCACCCTATCCACCAGCTGCAAAAACTTGACCCTTTGATTCCCTCACCCTTTCCACCAGCTTCCTGCAGTGTGGGTATGGGTATGTCTGTGTATAAAAATCACAGCGGGCATGGATATGTCTGTGTATAAAATTCACATGAATCAAAGGGTTCAGTTTTTGCTATGCTAGCATGGTTGGCAATACAGGATGCTGGTGGTCAGGGTGCGGGAGTCAAAGGGTTAAGAAAAACCTATATGATGAAGTTCAGCAGAACATCTGGCAATCCTATCATCAGCATCACTGTCACTAAACTAAAACAAACAAGCAAATTCAAACAGGCCTACTTTAGCAGCCTTTTAACAGAAGATGGAAAAACTCAATACACAGATGAACCAAAATCCAGAAAACAAACCCTGTTCAGCTTTTCAACGTACTCATTCTTGTGTGTGTGAAAGAGAGACACACACAATACACAACACACACACACACCACAACACACACACACTCAACACACCACACAGCAAACAACAACACACACACACACACACACACACACAACACAACACACATACACACACACAGATAGAGAGAGACAGAGAGAGAGAAATATTAGCAAAACATCTGCTGTTCATGAATAATTTTTTGCATGTTTGGGTCAGAGGTCTAGCATGTTGAGGATGTTTAATCCAGAAGTGTGTAAATCAGCATGAACTGATTTTGGGGCACAGTCACAGAAAAACTGAATAAGATTTATCATCAGTTTGACTTAAGGCAGAAAATGGTAGGCAGAAACGACAGAAAGCAAAGGAACAAGGCAGAGACAAGAGACTGACAGAAAAGAGGAAACCTCCAGCACAGAACCTCCAGAAGGTGGGGACACTATCTACACTGAAAGAGCCCCCGGCAAAATCAATCCTAAGAAAAAGTATGTAAGACTTTATCAAACACATACAGGTGAATGGACCATCAAGGCAGAAAATGATAGGAGTACGGAGTCAGCTTTGAGTCTGAACTGTTATCGTTCTTGGTAGAGAACAGCAGTAGGCCTACGGTGTGGACTGATTACTCTGGGAAAAAACTGAAACTTTAACACAATGTGTCGTGACCATTAGAAAATCCTGTTACTTTTTATGCGTACTGTTTCTAGAGTGTACGAATGCCGTGACCCCAGCTATTGACATCAGTAGCAAATAAACATGCCTGCTGAAGAAGGAGCATCAGAGCTCCGAAAGCTAAAAAAAATGGTGTTTTCGTGTTTTTATTCGATCATATATAAAAAAGAAATGACAGAAAGCAAAGGAACAAAGCAGAAACAAAGAGAGTGACAGGAAAGAGGAAATTCCTAGCACAGATTTTCCAGATGGTGGGGATACTATTTATGCTGAAAGAAACCCCAGCATCCCCACGGGGTAGGATGGTGCGTGTAATTATAAACTGTTCATAGGGAGTAGCGTGGAAGATACAAAGATACAGTTGAAACGTTGTTCTGCATTGAAAAATAAATTGTACGTTTTGCTTTGTGGCTCATTTCCTCTTGAGAAGATGACGAGAAGAAGGAGGAGAAATAGAGAAGAATAGGAACAAAAACAAACACAAGAAAAGATTATTCTCTCACTCTCTGCAACGCACATTATTCGTGTTACATAGGCCTATATACTGGACATTTCCAGTTGATTGATTGATTGATTGATTGATTGATTGACTGACTGATTGATTGATTGATTGATTGATTGATTGATTGATAAAGACAACAAAGAAAAGGTGTTCTCTTTACGCACGCAAATTACAACGAAAGCGAAATGCACAACGCGGCAGATTTTTGTTCAGCTATTTGTAATCTTAGGAAACCTCAAAGCCTTGAAACACACCTGGGACACTGTACTGGGACTGAGCCAACACAGACAATATGGAGAACCTTCGTTGCTGATCCACATGTCATTGGCGTAATGGGCAGAAAGTAAATCTGCAATCTCAAAAATTTTGTTCATGATTTTTATTTTGGTTTGGTTTTGGCTGGTTTTAGCTGTATTTTACTTTCAAAACATGTGTGACTGCCCGCGTTCAAGCAAACAGGAACCAGAAAAAAACAAAACAAAACAACAACAAAAAACACGAAAAAATCACGAAAAAAATCAGAACGCGTATATAGGCCTATATGCGTTCTGATTTTTCTGTTTTTTCTCATTCCTGAATTACACTTTGTCTCTTTCAAAACAAAAACAAACAAACAAAAAACAACAACAAAAACAACAAAAAAGCGAGAGCATCGTTAGTAGGGCCTACTGTCTCAGAAGCATGTCTGTGTATCTGTGAAGAAAATATGTCAGCAAAGATTACCCAGCTGTAGGCCTATACACTTTAGTGGGGATTTGTGTGTGTGGTGTGTGTGTGTGTGTGTGTGTGTGTGTGTGTGTGTGTGTGTGTGTGTGTGTGTGTTTTTGTTGTTGTTGTTGTTGTTTTTGTCCTTTCTAAAACAGCAAGGAAGTTTGGTCTGCAGACCCAGTCACCGCCATGAAGTGGTTGGCGCCCAAATGCTTATCGACGGGAAAGTTATGGGTTCAAATTCCATCAGTTCTGTCCAAATCATTGTGGAACTTTTCAGCCCCAACCAGCTCCTCCGAGACCCAGTGGTGAGCGTACTGCACAGACTGCATGAAAACAGGAAGCTGGTGGATAGGGTGACAGTCAGAGGGCTGTTACTAATTTGCCACCATGGCCAATAAAACAGGAAGCTGGTGGATAGGGTGACTGTCAGAGGGCTGTTACTAATTTGCCACCATGGCCAATAAAACAGGAAGCTGGTGGATAGGGTGACAGTCAGAGGGCTGTTACTAATTTGCTACCATGGCCAATACTGCAGAAAGCTGGTGGATAGGGTGACTGTCAGAGGGCTGTTACTAATTTGCCACCATGGCCAATAATGCAGGAAGCCGGTGGGCAGGGTGAGGGAGTCAAAGGATTTTTAAAGTGCTACCGACACACATAATGCAGGAAGCTGGTGGATTGGGTGAGGGAGTCAAAGGATTTTTAAAGTACTACCGACACACATAATGCAGGAAGCTGGTGGATAGGTGAGGGAGTCAAAGGATTGTTAAAGTGCTACCGACACATACAATGCAGGAAGCTGGTGGATAGGGTGAGGGAGTCAAAGGATTGTTAAAGTGCTACTGACACACAATGCAGGAAGCTGGTGGATAGGGTGAGGGAGTCAAAGGATTGTTAAAGTGCTACTGACACACAATGCAGGAAGCTGGTGGGTAGGGTGAGGGAGTCAAAGGATTGTTAAAGTGCTACCGACACATACAATGCAGGAAGCTGGTGGATAGGGTGAGGGAGTCAAAGGATTGTTAAAGTGCTACCGACACATAATGCAGGAAGCTGGTGGGTAGGGTGAGGGAGTCAAAGGATTGTTAAAGTGCTACCGACACATAATGCAGGAAGCTGGTGGGTAGGGTGAGGGAGTCAAAGGATTGTTAAAGTGCTACCGACACATATAATGCAGGAAGCTGGTGGATAGGGTGAGGAGTCAAAGGATTTTTAAAGTGCTACCGACACACACAATGCAGGAAGATGGTGGATAGGGTGAGGGAGTCAAAGGACCACTTCTTGTGGTTTTGTGTTGTTGTTTTTTTAACATAATGATTGGTTTACAGAGATTAACGATTTTTCGCGTAGCCTACTCTTCTGCTATGTAGGCCTATACAGTGGTGCCTCAGGATACGAACGTCTCCCCCCCGTACGAGCAAATCAGGTTAAGAACACAAAATACTTGGAAAATTCGCCTCGGTATTCGAGCATTCGCTCACATTACGAGCGACGTTGTGGTTACGCCACGTGCTTCCCGCCACTGCGTCCCGCTCAGTGTGCGTTGTTCTCTCGTAACGGAAGCATCTCTGCGTTCATTTGCGCTTTTCAGTGGGTTTTGTTGTTGTTGTTGTTGTTGTTTGGGTTTTTTTTTGTTTTGTTTTTTGTTGTTGTTTTTTTACGTGAAGAAATTTTGTAACCCACGATGTCGTCCACAGTAACCCCTCTCCTCCTCCCCATCGTCTCCCTCAAGCCAGCCACGACTCTTCATAAAGATAAAGTACAGTAGGCCTTTATTATTTATCATTGTTAACTGTTAGAAAAATTAATTTAATTCTGGATAAAATACCATGATTTTTAACGAAATGCACAAGTAGGCCTACTTATAAAACAATAACTTCAATAGTATCTACAAACAGAACACATAAATCACCTGATATATAGAACAGTCATAATTTCAATAATATCTACTAAGAGAACAAATAGATCACCTGATATTATAAAAAAAAATCATTACTGCAATACTATCCACTTATTAACAGAACAAAGAAATCACTTGACAACCTAAAATGATTCTGTGAATGAAATCTTCACGTAGGCTACTTAAAACTGACATGCTTTTGTTGGTAAGAATGCTTGTCATCTTCTTGAATGCTGTTTTGGCTTGGCCGATTCTGCCGGCTATTTCTGATGTGCATCTGCCGTCTGATGGAATGATCGTTCCCAGGTATTTAAATTTATCAACCTGTCTCAAGGTTGTGCGATTTTGCTGTTATTTTGCATGAGAGAATTTCATGTTTTTTACTGATCACCATGACTTCAGTCTTCCTGCTGTTTAGTTCCAGCCCCTTATTTTTGCTTTCTATTTCTAGTATATTCACAAGGTTTTTTAAGTCCCTTTCATTTTCTGCAATTAGCACGGTGTCATCTGCGTATCGAATGTTGTTTATCATTTTCCCTCCGACCTTTAATCCAGGGTCTTCTTCTAGGTTTCTCATGATGTTTTCACTGTGAAGTGAAAACAGATCTGGTGACAAAACACAACACTGTCTGACTCCTCTTTTGATGTTTTGGAAAGAGCTTATATTGTTTTCCATTCTCATTGCAGCTGTTTGTTCCCAGTACATATTTCTGATTATTCGTAGATCTTTTCCATCAACATTGAGTCTCTCCAGTTGGTTGATCAATTCATCATGTCTTACCCGATCGAAAGCCTTGGTATAGTCAACAAAGCATAAATACAAATCCTTATTCATCTCAATTGACCGCTGTATGATAGTTCTTAGGATGTATATGGCATTAATAGTTCCTTTCCCTTCCACAAATCCACGCTGTTCTTCTGCTATTTCCCTTTTGATTCTATTCCTTGTCCTCATCATGATTATTCTGAACAGGATTTTTGTTAAATGACTCATCAAACTGATTGTGCGATGGAGTTCGCGTTCTATAACCCCTGTCTTCTTTGGAAGTGCAATGAAAATTGATTTTGGCATATCTTTGGGGATTTTTCCAGTGTCGTAAATTTCATTTAGGAGGACTGTTATTTTTTCTATACCAAATTCCTCCAGGGCTTCAATCATCTCTGTAGTAATGTTGTCTGGTCCTGGAGCTTTTCCTGGTTTCATCTTTTTCAGTGCGCTCTAACTTCATCTTTCATTATGGGTGGTCCTTCAAAGTTCTTTTCTATAATGTGTTCTTCGTTTCTGTCATCTCAAAAAGGTCTGTAATGTACTCTCCCCATCTGTCTAATATTTTGTCTTTTTTCATGATAAGCGTGCCATCTTTCGATTTTGAGCAACCAGTTGATGTGCATGTACTTTTCCTTTGGACAATTTCTTCAATTCGTCTGTACATACCCTGAGGATCCGTTTTGCGTCGGTTTTCTATTTCCTTACATTTTGTGTTCAGCCAAGCTTCCTTAGCTTCATTGCACCTATTCCTGATTTCTTTGTTTATCTTCCTGTATATCTCCTCGTTTCTCTTTGCCTTACTCATTTCCTCCATCAAGCCCAAAATTTCTTTAGTCATCCAGCTCTTTTTTGCTTTTCTATCTGCCTCAGGGATTTATTCACAATCTTCATTTATCGAATTTCTCAACTTGTCCATTGTTCCTCACTGTCATCAACGTCTTCCAGAGCACTGAATTTGTTTTGAACATGTACGTTAAATGTTTTACGTATCACTTCATCTTTCTTTAAGAGTCCAAGGTTTAGTTTGATTTTGCTTTTGGTCTGTTTCCTTTTCCTTAATTTCAGCCTAAATCTTCCCACTACAGGATTGTGGTCACTGTTGCAGTCTGCGCCTGATAGTGTTTTTGCTGACAGTAAAGAATTTCTAAATCTTTTGTTGATCAGGATGTAGTCAATCTGATTTTTGGTATTATCTCCTGGACTCATCCAAGTCCATTTTCTTCTATTAGGCTGCTCAAACCAGGTGCTTCCTACTATGAACTCATTCATCTGTGCCCATTCTACAAGTTTCCCTCCCCTTTCATTTTGTGTACCAAGGCCATGAGGTCCAACTATATCCTCCACCCTATCCTGTCCTACTTTAGCGTTAAAATCTCCCATTATTACTGTAACTTCTTGTGATTTACATTGGACCTTGGCCATCTCTAATACTTCGTAGAAGTTGTCGATGTCTTCCTGAGTACTTGCGGATGTTGGTGCATACGCGTGAATGATGTTGATATCAAATGGTCTGCCTCCCGCCCCGTCCCTTCCACTCCCCACACCCTTTTCACCCGTCCCTTTATCACTAGTGCGGGAGCACAAAGCCGCGCTACACTGACGGACTTTGGTCAACCCTGCCTGGCTAAAAATAGCACACGCAGGCGACGCCGGCTCGCAACTAAAAGGGTGGCAGAATGGCTGGGAAAATGCAGCCGTGGACGGGGATAACCATCCCAGGGAAGTGGGGGAAGGGAGACTTATCTAATCCTACACTGGCACCACCAGAATAACAATGATGTTAAGATGGGACAGTGAGATAACCAGTTTTAATATAGTGCACCCAAGGATTTGAACCCACAACCATTAGCATGTGAATCCGACGCTCAAACCAACTGAGCTACCGGGGCCCGCTCATTTGCCGCGCGCAGTCTAGTTCTATTTAATTAAACGTCTTTGCACTCCACAGATATCACGACTTCATCTCGTGCGCATTGCTCGTGCATGAAGTAATGCCCGTGCCAGTACACACAAGCACGAGCAGTTCTATTGTGTATGCACAAGCACGCACATATGACACGCTCTCGCAAAAACACACGTGCGCGCACACACAAACACACACACACTTGCACGCACATACAAATATAATTCTATGCTTTCTTTTTTGGCCAGTGAGTCGCCTACGTGTTGCGTTTAAACACATTGGACTCCCGCACCCTATCCACCAACTGCAAAAACATAACCCTTTCATTCCCTGACCCTATCCAAAAGCTTCAAAGGATTAATTTTTTTCTTTTGCTAACATGGATAGCAGTGCAGCATGCTGGTGGACAGGCTGCAAGGGTCAAAGGGTTAAACTTGCCATGTTGTTATGTAGGATCTGTTGGTGGAAGAAGAACTGTAACAATTCCATGTCGCCATTGTAATAAACAAGATGTGTTAATCTCCTTCCTGTGTGCGGATGTCTCCGAAACTGACTGTAGCTGAGCAGGTGGGTGGCACAGTGAAGATGGTGGCGTCATTGGAGATGTTGGGATCAAGCGTATCTAAGCCAGTGCGGGGGATGGCTCAGAAATGAGTGTCAAGATATGGAACTGATGCCAGTAGTGAAGCACGATTATGAAGAACTGATGTGATGGTGTGGAACTTCTCGTTGATGAAGAGCAGGTGCTGCATGCACAGTGGTTCGTGATTCATGGGGTTTGGAGGAATTTGGTATAAGAGAGTTTTAGCGAGAAAAGAGGAACAATCGCTTGTCATCCATGTCAAGAATAAGTAGGCTAATGAATATTTCCGAACGGGAACCATACTTAAAGGATGAATGAGATTGAATACAATACCCGACATTATTACACTGTAGTCTAAAATAAGGATATGGAACATATAAGGAAGGCAAGGCATGAGAAGTGGAAAATAATAGTACAAAATATTCCAGAAAATTGTTGGCAGAGAAACACAATGTATACATGGGAAAATGCTGTTTGAAAACACACTTCAAATATGGGGAAATGCAAATTAGAAACGTGATTCAGATATGAAGAAATATTGTTAAAACTATCAAAATGCACACCTTGGGAAATGCAGCTTAAAAACGTAAAACATACATGGATAAATGCAGGTTGAAAAGTAAAATTCATACGTGGAAATATTCAGCATAAAAACACAATTCATGTATGGAGAACTGCAGCACAAAAACAAAATACACACATGGAGAGATGCAGAATGAATCACGATTCATACATGGAGAAATACTGTGAAAAAAACAAGATGCATACATTGGAAAATGCAGCTTAACTATGTAATTGATAATGGATAAATGCAGCTTGAAAAAGAGAATTCATACATGGTGAAATTCAGGTTAAATACGCAATACATGAGACAGGGAAAATGCAGCTAAAAACATATGGAGAAACGCAATTGGAAAACACAGTTCATACATGGAGCAATGCAACTTGAAACAAAATCGGACATGGCAAAATATAACTTGAAAATGCAAATCATAATGTTAAATATCGTGCATAATACATATTCAGTCTGGAAAAGAAATTGCTGATGTAGTCAATTACAATAATCCTTGGAAAAAAACGAACATGGATTGTGGTTCGTAAAATGAACCTTCATAACCTTGATATCTTCACAGGATTGTAAGACATGCAGTGCTCTGCTACACTGCACCTGAAAACCATGAAGACAAGTTAATATCGCTGCTAGGAAGCGAATGGGATTCATCAAAGAAAAATGCCACTTGGAATATCATCAAAGCACTAGTACACATTATCATAGTCCCAGGAGTAAGCAAGATTGAAGACGACAGTGTATTTGTACCATAAGGAGTCCAATGCTGATATACTTGTTGCAAAAGTTCGTTGGCGATTGAGCAAGGTCGTCTCACATGACGTACATAAAGTAAATAACCTGTAGCACTTGAATACACATGTTCGAAGCAAGCTGAAGAGGTACATAAAATAACATAAAGTGGCGTATTTCCTTGGTATAGGAAGTCTTGCAAATTTGTAGCAGAGCTCAATTGAGGTTTCATCATACCATTTTTTTGTTTTTTGCACATAATTACTTTATAGCAAATGAATGACAATGAAATGAAACATGTAGGTCTGATGGGAAAAAATCGATTCATTTGAATTATGTTATCATTGTTAGTACGGTTAGTATGGTCCTTTGAAAACAAAATACTGAGGTTTCATCATACCATTTTTTTTTTTTTTTTGTGCACATAATTACTTTATAGCAAATGAATGACAATGAAATGAAACATGTAGGTCTGATGAGAAAAAATCGATTCATTTGAATTATGTTATCATTGTTAGTACGGTTAGTATGGTCCTTTGAAAAAAAAAATACTGAGACATGTGGCCACGACACAACAGACATGAAAATTCTGTTCAAAGAATGAAACAAACATGTATTGACGAGGAAGTGCATATAGTAACTTTCAAGATGTCCATGAAGTGAAGAAAACGTAAAATTTAAAAATAAAAAAAAACAGGTAGAGGACGATGACAACGAGCGTGAAATCAAGGAAACAAGGAGACAGAGGAGAACAGGGACTGCATGATGTAATATGATACAACGAGACACGTATGAACTCAAGGAGGGAAATGGTATGGTATGATGTCACATACGAGATACTATCAAATGATGCAACAGCATACAAGATGATACCAGATGATATGAAATAATCTGATACACGATGATAACGTATGATGTATGAGAGGACGACATATGGTATACAATCATATACCGTGATACGCAACAATACGCAATGACATGCAATGATACGCAGTGATATGCAATGATACACAATGATACACAATGATACACAATGATACACAATGATACACGATGATACCCCGGGGTTGCATGAAAACAATGAGTACATGTAGATTCAAAATGTGCAGATGACCGTTTTATCAATGCAGGGTTGAGGAGCGCAGATGAACGCAGGGTGCGCAGTATAGAAATGAACGCTTATCAGCATAGGAATGAAATTATGTACCAAAATACGAAAGGATGTGTATAAAATCAATGAGCTCTAGAGCGCGAGCAGTCATTCTGAGGACGGTGTGGCTATATTAACGACTGTGTAACGTAACGAATGAAGACGGACGCAAGGAGGGAAGGTACGGGCAGTAGGGCACTGGCCCTTGCAATGGGTTTCCATTGCGATATTGCTCAAAACGGTAGGGAAACGTTGAACATACCATGTAACGGTTGGTTAAATATCTCGGAACATTTAAAATCATGAACAATTGACGGTCCGGATTTAAAGGCGGTAAGAACGATAGGACCAGTGAAATGATTGATAGCCGTCATGTAACCGAACATTAACATTTAGAGTCAGACCATGATGGTTCCTGTATTGTGAAGAATATTTGCCTGCAACAAAACAAACACATTAGTACCACAACATACACAACACAAAGAAGAAGGTAGGTCCGTAGACAGTACTATTGCTAGTATCATACATCCTGCTTTTTAGACTGAATCACTGTTAATCTATTGAGCACAAGAAAAGCAGAATTTTTGCATACTTATGGTGTCATTTCCTCAGTAGTAAATATTCACGTCACTGTACATACTATTATCAGTCTTTGATTATGTGTGCCATATCATGTGAATTGAAAAATCCTCTGATCAAAGGATCGACACATATGCACTAGTAGGCCCTCAAGCACGGCACCTTGTGACGAGTGTCACTCAATACACACCGAAAACAAACTGAATTGAAAAAAAAGGTCGGGCAATACCGAGGGCGGCACCATTGTGCGTTTAAGTCCCTATGATGGTATGCCATGTAGCATGAAGCACAAAGTAGTATGAACAGTAGTAACTTGCACCGGACATAATAAGTAACTGGTAAAAGCAGTAGAAGTAAGAAGTAATGCATCAGTTGATTAAGTATTCTTCATCATCCATCGTAACGTTTACCAAAACAAGGCATAAATGGATGAATGATCCATGCAATGTGCTAAGTATGGGTCAGTAATTAACCTTGAAAATCGAGACTGTCTTTGGAAACTAAGGAAACACATTAGTATCGAAACGTACACAACAAAACGAAGACGCAGAATCAAAAGTGATATGCAATACTCATTATCAAGACAAGTATCTAAGGTACTGTGACAATCCTAAGAAGACTGTTGGTCATTATAGGAAGATATTTTAGTAGACACACTGAACTGGTTCGTAATTTCTGGACACAAGGGAAGCATAGTTTTGCATTAAATGTCAGTTCCTCAGTAACGATTTAAGCATTGTGGCATCTAACATATTTCAACCAGGCTACATGTGCTTCGTGTGAATTGATAAACCCTCTGTAGAATAGACATATGCACTGTTGGGTCCTCAAGCACGGCACCCAGTAATAAATGACTCACAATACACACGATGAAGTAGAAGTAGGGTTCAGCCCTATGACATATGTCGTACAATGTGTACCATCAAGTAGAAATGAAGTAAGATCAGTGACATCCGTATCTGGCCGTCTGATGTATATACAAAACTCACCACTGGAGTAGAAGTAGAGTTTCAGCCCTCTGACATATGTCGTAGGAAACACATTATGAAATGGAAGACGAGGCAATACTCGGAGCTGCCAGCGCTTGACTCTTCATCGTCTTGCCACGTAGTACGAAGCACAAATGTAGCATGAGCGGTAGGTAAGATGCTAGTATGTGGCACTGATGCACGAAAACCATGTTAGAAAAACCAGTGTAAGTATGAAGCAATGTGTCATTATGTATCAACAAGCGCACTGAGGCAAGTAAACCACATATCAGTTGTAGCGCATATGATGTGCGATATGTAACCAAACAACGTGACCAACAGCATAGAAACCAATTGGCAATTGAACTGAACAGTAAGAAATTGCGAGCAGTAAGTCTGTGCATGAACTGATGGACTTACGAAAAGATGCGTACCGGTACGTATGACTCGGGAGGATGAAAAGAAAAGCACCGCACACCAGCACAAGTGTCGACATACTGTTAACAGTCGAGTGCATAGCTCACACAGGTGGTTTCCAGTGTCAGTGATAACCGACTAACATGTGAATAGGCTACCTTCACTCCACAATTCCCCACACGTTTGTCTACTATGACAACCGACTGTAGAGTTATACAACAATTAATTACGCATCGAACAGCAGAAAGATATACATGGACTGACGGAACGACGAACCTGACATTGTGACTCGAAAGTCAAAAAAGAACCACGAAGGGTCAGTTGCATAGCAAACAAAATGTATAAAGGGTTCCTAGTAATCAAATGACGTGTACACAAGACAAACTAGGCAGGCAAATGGTTGAAGATACACGTAATCAGAAGTATCAGGACCACAACGCGTTCAGTTAGAGTACAGATCTGTAAGACAAAACATGGACAATAAACAAAAATACAATGTGGTTGTATACGGAGGGAAATAACGATTGTTTAAAATACTGGACATCAGAAAATTGCTGCGCGTTCTGTGTTACACTGATTTGAAGAGACGGGATAGCGATAACGATGATATAGTAATAGGCTGTACTAGGAATGGCTCAGGAATAGCCGTATCATGCATGGCCAAGAAACAATTAATTTCTCTCAGTATGACTGAATCTGTAGCACACTCAAAAAGGACCCAAATCACCCAAACAAGAAGATACACTACTACCACACATATGAAGCAGACGAAGGAATACAGCAAGGAAATGAAATTCCTACAACCCATCATCAATTAATAAGAAAAAACCCGTAACAAAACCGTTGCTCAAAAGCTGTATTAACAAACGCAGAAGAACCTGCTCGACAACCGCTAATAATTTTTAACTATTCCCATTGTAGTCTATCCGCCTCAGCAGACGAAGGACGGAGACAGGGCGAGTGAGGTTGTAGCTCTCGAAAAGAGAGAAACCATTGCAATGAGCGCTGACTGATTGTTTCATTGAAAAGTGACGAACTCGAGCTACAGCCATCACGGTCAAGTGAATCAATAGGCAGGCTTGTATGTGGACAGACATTGCCCGTACGGTCAAAGTATTACGTGTGTGTTAACCTTCCATTAAAGTTACAGCGACAAAGGCGGGAGGGTGGGCAAATTTTTTTACCTCCGTGTGTTCCATGACCACGTCAATTGAGATAGGTAAAAGGAACATATATGACAGCAAGCAACCAGCTTACGAGCTATTCGAAACGAAGAAGCTACACTCAAAAAAATACACCATGTTGAACAAAGACTAGTGCGAACGTGGTCAGTAACAGAAAATCATCTGGTAATTTGTCTCAACACTGTATCCAGGCCTAAAAGCGTTAATCAATTCATAAAAAGGAATCAAGACTGAGAGCAACATAGGTCGTAAGTTTACTGAATTGCAATCTGTGTTGCACCACATTTGTGTCTTTTGTCATCAGCCCGTAGACAAACGCCTTCAGCGAAACGCGATGAACGGAAAAGTTTACCTGAACACACACCGCTCAGGCCTAGAGCCCTAACTAGAGCTCTGTCAGTAGGTGATACGGTTTTATCAATACTTAAAGTTGACTTGGCAAGGCTTGATTCTACAACACTTTACAAGCAAATAATCGAGCTAGGAATAAGGTCTTCATATAATCATGTAGAAGTAGCAACTCTATTTATGCTAACGAGTAGGTGAGGGGGATCGACCGCAATCTCCACCATGTATAGCAAGAAGGGGTTTGAGTGTTGTCATCTATAACAGGTAGATGAATTGGGGATGTTTATAGAGGAGTTGTTTCTCTACTCAGAACACGCTGGGGCTCTGACCCCACCTATCTTAAGATTACTTTTCGAGAAAGTTCTTCTACCAGTGAATGCATGAAGGAGGGGTTGACGTGGACAAACACAGGCCAGACCCTGTCCACTGAAACAAATGGACCGCTCTCTTCCACTGTGGCGATCTTTGAAAACGTCCCCGCAGAGCTGCATTTACAGATGGCTCTATTGGTTAACTGTCTTGTTTATAGTGTACATAAGTGTGAGAACGGCTGTGCTGCCCGATGCTGGTTAATCCTAAGCCATCAGTTGAGAGGCTAGTTTGTCTGCTGGCCAGACCTTGTCCACTTGATGGTTCACACTGAAGTACCGGTAAGGGCCTGTTTCTACTTGAGGGGTTGTACGTTGGTTAATCCTAAGCTTTCACTACAGGCTAGTTCGTCTGCCTCAACATCATGGCTCAGACTGAAGTACATGTATGGGCTTGTTTCTACATGAATCATTTCTGCGATAATAATATCACTGTATTAGAGCAATACCTAATTATCTACAAAATTTGGGTTTTGAGCAGGTGATTTTGGCGTCATGTTTTTTATGGTCTTTTATTACGTTTCTCTAAACTTGGCACTGCAGTCTTGCATAAAGAAATTTGACTACTGGACATCAGCAGCACTCTACTGTATTGCAGCGAAACATGGACAACGTATGCCAAACAAGAGCGAAAGCTGAACAGCTTTCAATTGCGCTGCCTTCGCCGCATCCTGATCATCAAGTGGAGTGACAAAATATCAAATGGCCCAGGTCCTAGCTCGCTGTGGTCCCCCCACCATACACACACTACTGAAACCACACACATCCTGTATAAGATGTCTGTGGCTGAGACACAGCAGGCTGTGCTGGCTTGGCCATGTGCGCTGGATGGAAGATGGACTTATCCCGAGTGATAAATAGATGTATTCTGTTATAGTCTTCACTTCTTTCCTTAAATACCTCTCGAAAAACTTACTTAATTGTCTGTCTCTCTTGTATTTTGCTTGGCAATTCAAGTCTCCGTACTTCTGAAACGCTCAGTGCTGGCAGGATCTTGACATGGCAATGGGGGGGGGGGGGGGGGGGGAGGGGAAGAGACCTGTGAAACATAAAAGTGACTGGCGCATGAAGATGGACAGCCAACAGGACTGTTTTGATGTTGCAGGCAAGGTTTGAACTCAGGACATTAGAGATTGCGCTCACAGCTCTGTCAAAAGAATGAACCAGCCTGTGTTGAAGTCGATGATGGCTTGGAAGTTCTGACGCTTCTCCCCCCCCCCCCTCCTCCCCCATCTCCTGTTTGACTTTCTGCCAGTGAAGGGAGTGTGGTTGGTCTTCCTGGTCAGCCAGCACATAGATGGCCGTCTTCAGTGACGTCTATCAACCAGCACATAGATAGCCGTCTTCAGTGACGTCTATCAACAAGCACATAGATGGCCGTCTTCAGTGACGTCTATCAGCCAGTACATAGATGGCCGTCTTCAGTGACGTCTATCAGCCAGTACATAGATGGCCGTCTTCAGTGACGTCTATCAACCAGCACATAGATGGCCGTCTTCAGTGACGTCTATCAACAAGCACATAGATGGCCGTCTTCAGTGACGTCTATCAGCCAGTACATAGATGGTCGTCTTCAGTGACGTCTATCAGCCAGTACATAGATGGCCGTCTTCAGTGACGTCTACCAACCAGCACATAGATGGCCGTCTTCAGTGACGGCTATCAACCAGCACATAGATGGCCGTCTTCAGTGACGTCTTGTCAACCAGCACACAGATGGCCGTCTTAAGTGACGTCCACTCCTCAAGGGCTGATTCTGCTTCTGCTTCCCACCCTGGCTTCCCGGAACACTGCAATGAAATGCCTGTAGATGGTGTCCAAAGTGTTGTCCCCTAAGTCTTAAACAAAACCAAAAATTAGAGTAAAATTTGGGCTTCATAAAAGAAGAAAAAACAAAAAACAAAACAAAACAAAAAACAGAAATAATTTTCCCATAGGTGTCGATACGATACGATACGATACGATACGATACGACCACAGATTATCTTAAGTCATTACGACCTCTATCTGATCTTTTGATCAGCAGCACTAACTAGTCTAACTGAATATCTAAACACCTAACAATCTTTTGATTGTGCCCTACGCTAATTACTACCTTTCTGATAAGTTGGAAGTGGGATCAGTGCGTGGCTTATATCTACTTGATGAATTAAATCCTTGAAGGTGGTATCTAGTCTGTTCTTGAAGTCATTTAGTGTATCAGCATTTACCACACTGTATTCTAGTGCATTCCATGTATCTACCACTCTCTGTGTGAAGAACTGTTGTCGTAGGCTGGTTTGCAGAACTTCTTTTTCAGTTTGTAATTATGACTCCTTGTAGTGCCATCGACATCCATCTCAAAAGGATTTCTGCAATCATATAATCCATGAGTGATTTTGTAGACTTCGATGAGATCCCCACGGATTCTCTTGTAAGCCATGCTACGCATCCTCATAATTTTCAGTCTCTTTTCATATTTGACATCGTGTTGTCCTTACAAACATTTTGTAGCTCTTCTAAGAACACTTTCAATCAAATTCTGGTCTTTCTTCAGTCGAGGGCTCCATATGATATTTGTGAATTCCAGGTGTGGCCTAACAAGTGCTGTGAATAGCAGTCTCATTGATTTGCTGTCCAAGTGACAATATGAGCGTCTGATCAATCCTAGTATCTTATTTGCTTTGATCCAAAACAAGTTTGACTGCCCGCGCCCAAGCAAACACAAACCAGAAGAACAAGAAAACCAATGTAAGCGCGTATTGTCTTGTTGGATACGCGCTTACGTTGGTTTTCTTGTTCTTCTGGTTTGTTATTTGCTTTGTTCACCTGTATTTCTATATATTTAGAAAACTTTAATTCATTATCCACATTCACCTTAAGGTCTTTTTCCATACTAGAAGATTCCAATACCACTCTGCTGCTATCTTCGTGTTCTCTCATTGTATATTCAAAATTCTGATTTTTACCCCCAGATGAAGGATTTTATATTTTTCAGCATTAAACTTGAGCTGCCATTTGTCCGTCCAGTCAACTAATGTATCAAAGTCTCTTTGTAGTTCATCCCTATCATCTTCATTCATGATAGAGCGTTAGATCTTAGTATCATCCGCATACATGCTGCATATACTGTTGACTACATCGGGCAAATCATTGATATAAATAACGAATAATAATGGACCTAGCACACTACCCTGTGGCACTCCACTCGTGACATCTCTCCATGTGGACATTGTTCCATCTACCTTAACTCTCTGGGTTCTTCCTGTGAGAAAATCTTACGTCCAGCCCACAACAGTGCTTCCATAACCATATGCTTTGAGCTTTTGGATGAGACGAGCATGGGGTACTGAATCAAAGGCTTTTGAAAAGTCCAGGTATACAGCATCCACAGCACTACCCTCCTCTATGCTTGTAGTCCAGCTCTCAATGACTCCCAACAGGTCAGAAACACAGGAGCGTCCTGTCACAAAACCATGCTGACATGCTGTCAGAAGCTTATTCTCTTTCAGATGGGTGAACATAGCCTCTCTAACTAATTTCTCCATTAATTTACACGTGACACTAGTCAGACTAACTGTTCCCTGGTTTACTTTTATCCCCCTTTTTGAATAACGGCGTGATGTTTGCTCTCTTCCACTGAATTGGTAAAGTTTTCTCTTTAATTGATAAGTTGCAAAGTTCTGTCAGAGGCTCAGCAATCTCATCAGCAAGTTTGAATAAAACTTTTGGGTTGTGTGCCATCTGCTCCAGCTGATTTAGATATGTCCAGTGATTTCAGCAATGTCCTGACTTGGTTAGTTTCTATACTGATATTCTGTAAGTCTGTTGTGTACCTCTGTTGGGGACATTCTGGGAGTGATAGCAACTTTTCTTTGGTGAATACACTGCAGAAGAACTTATTAAGCATATATCTGCTTTACTTTCATCTGTTGTCGCTCGATTTCCATCATCGTCCTGCAGATCAGCAATTCCCCCCTGAGTTTTGAGTTTACTTTTAGCGTAGGCAAAAAATAATTTGGGATTCGACTTTGCTGAACTAGCGATCTCTTTTTCATAGTCCTTTACAGCACTTCTACATGCATTTTTTGCCTGATTACGAGCTCGTGCATATGCCAAGTAGTCACTTCCCTCTCGAGTTTGCATATATCTCTGGTAAGCTGCTTTTTTCTTCCTCACCTTAGCAAGGGCTTTCTCATTGATCCATAATGGTCTTCTGCTGCCTGCTGAGCTACTTTTCCTCGTGACAGTTGGTATACATTCTTTTACCATTGTTTCTAGTTCACTTGATAATATGTCCCATGCTTCCTGTGTGTTTGAGTTTCTTAGTCTCTCAGGTAGGTTTAATTCAGAGCATCTTTCTCTCATTCTAACATAATCTCCTTTATGATAAAGGTACCTGTTTTCTGTGTTGTTTTGAGTCTTCCTGACATAACAAATGTAGTCAAATACAAGACACTGGTGATGTCTTTTTCCCAGAGGAGCCGTGTGCTGCACCTCCTTATCATTTCCTCTTCATTTGTTAATATTAGATCAATCAAGGTTGGATTCTGGTTCCCTCGATAATGAGTTGGCTTAACCACATGTTGATGCAAGAAGCTATCCCTGATCGCTACCAAGAACACTGTTGCCCTGTGGCCACACCCACAGCCCGGTGATGTAACATTTTCCCAATCGATCTCAGGGTGATTAAAGTCGCCTGCTGTCACAACATGGGATCTCCCAGCAGTCAATTCTTTTATCATTGTATTTAACGCTTCATTATTTTCTGGTAGGCTACTGGGGGATCTGTATATAGTTCCCAGTAGTAATTTGTCATTATCTTGTAGTATCAGCTCACACCATACAGACTCTTTGACCATAGCATGCCCTTTTGACAATGTCAACAGTTGTGCTCCCAGTTCATTCTTAACATACACACACCCACCTCTAACATCTTTTGCTCCATTCTGAATGTTTGTAAAACAATCATAACCTTTAATCTTTATTTCACAAACTTGCACCATAGTGCTAAAATTCTTAGGTAAGACTTCTGTTATGAATATCACATCAGGCCTACTATCACACTTAATCACAGTTTGTAATTCTTGTCTTTTATTAAGTAAACTATCGACATTAGCGTAAAAACATTAAAGAAAAATGTTTGTACACTGTACACGATGTTTGGCTTTCCGTTGGTTCAGTCCTGAACTTCTGACTTCTGTGACTCCATTTGCTGCCTTCTTCTTGCTATGTCTATCACTTTGTTCCCTCTGATCACCCATATCTCTCCCGATCCCTTTTTCACCGTCTCCTCTCTTCTCTGGTTTCTCAGTTGTACAAGCTTTCTCTGTTCCTCCCTTTCTAAAGGGGTCATGTCCTTTTTTACAGCGATACCATTGTTGGCCTTATTCTTCTCGTTTCCAAGTTCCTTAGCTTGTTTCAGGATCGTGCTTGCTCTCTCTACAGAGTCAGCTACAGTCAATAGAGGCCTAGGCTTGTCTCCTTTCTTGCCGAGCCTTCTCGTGCTTTTGAATACGTTGTCCTTGAGGTCAAAAACCTTCTCTCCCATTTGCGCGACAAATTTTAGATCTTCCTTCTGTCGAACCTCTGTATCCTCCATTTGCTCTCGGGCACACCAAACCAACCAGTTTGTTTTTTCTTTTTTCTCTCTCCTCCACTTCTTTAGCGCTGTCCTCAATTAATTGTTTAGTCTCTATTGTTACCGGACTGTTATGCCTAGCAGGGGTTTGAACTGCCTCACTGTATAGCTTTTGTGTAGCTGTTTGTTTCGCCACTTCCTCCCTGAGTTGCCTATGCATCTCCTCCAGTTTCTTGTCAACTTCTCTGAACTTTGCTTCAATTTCTCTGTTGTTACCGGACTGTTATGCCTAGCAGGGGATTGAACTGCCTCACTGTATAGCTTTTGTGTAGCTGTTTGTTTCGCCACTTCCTCTCTGAGTTTCTATGCATCTCCTCCAGTTTCTTGTCAACTTCTCTGAACTTTGCTTCAATTTCCTCTGTGAAAGTCTGAAAATAGTGCTTGCACCTTTGCTCAATCAGGTTGTCCGACTTGACCGCTGCCGTGGCTGGTTTGTCACATAGTTTGCAGTACCAATGGTACTGTCCACTAAAGTTGTTCAGTGCTTCGTATTCTGTTTCAGTCGCTCCTTCTGTACAGTCAAGACAAACCTTCCCTTCACATCTTTCGCACTCTAACAGTTTGTCATCCTCATCATCGAAAGTTTTGCTGCAAAATTTACAGGTCCAAATTTCCTCAACTTTATTGTCAGTATCTGCTTCCTTTTCTGCTCTCACTCGATTGCTTGCATTCGCACAGTTTTGGCCTACCTTGGCATAGCAGTCACTATGCTCCAAATCCTTATCTGGTTTCGATTTGCCGCCATCTTGAGTGCTCTCTCCTGCACCTACTTTGGATCCTTCAGATGTCTTTTTCGAACGCTGACTCCCTGTTCTGGTCATTTTGGCAGTGCCTGGTTATTGCACGGTGTCCCCTGCACACTCTTCGCTAAAAGTACTGATTTAAAACCACCCACTGCTAATAATGAATAAAAATAATGAATAAAAGAAACGATAAAAGAAATATTTTCTTCGGCAGAAGCACACTATGTCTTGCTTCAGTTCACTGAGTTGTTGTGTGTACCAAGTGTGATTTCGTATTTATATTCATTTCTTTTGTCACAGTGGATTTACCATCTGAAACTTGGGCTGCTCTTTCCTTTGAGAGCGCGTAGCCGCAGTGCAGCGCCACCCAAGTTTTTTACCAAGACTTCAGAAAGGCAAGAAAGATGTTTGGCTTTCAGGGAGCAAGACCTGGGAATTCAGACTATCTCTCCAATGTTTTATACCAGGATAGCCAGACGAATGCCCTGCTCTTCACGATTTGCAACTGTCCTGGGATTTTTAGCGCGCATTGACCAGAAGGCACACAGTTCCAACTCGTTTTTCATCCTCTTCCGAAGGACTAGACGTTCAGTTCGATTTTCCGGAGAAAATGAGCATTCGAGGCACCAACAGGAAACAAACCTTGGAACCTCGAGTTTAGTTATTGACAGGCGAATGTCTGAACCATTCTGTCACTCTTCTTCTGGTCATAAACTGTTGTGAAAATGGTGCCAAGACGATGTCACGTGTCGTGTCCCTGTGACTCTAATTGAATCAGAATTGAACCAGACTCAATCTGACTTGTTCGTTGGCCATGACTTACTGATAGAGACTAGGGGAGCGGAGCATAATGGGTAAAATACACGCCCAAGGAAGTGAGAAGTGACGAATTCGGAATGCAGAGGTTCGAATCTTGATTGGTCAAAATACATAGGTCATTATTTGTTCTCCTTCTCCCCTCTATAGCCTACATTAGCAAAAATGTACTTTGGTAAAAATATACTTTGGTAAAAATCGAACAGCTAAGAAATATTACATTTTGCTAACACGTGTTATACACACTGGCACACACACACACACACACACACACACACACACACACACACACACAAAGTGAACGTCGGTCCCATCCATGTGATTTTCCCAAGGACATGTGAAAAAGAAGACGGAGCAGACACACGAAACGTGTCAGTTTGAAACGTATTGCACGTGGAGTTTTGTTGTGTCTATAACAAAGAGGAGACACACGAAACGGTTCAGTTTCAAACGTACTGCACGTGGAGTTTGGTTGAGTCTTTAACAAGGGGGTGACAGCTTTGGTCACCTTTACTACATGGGTACAGACTTTGATTGCCAAAAACGCGTTCATAAATCTTGTCACCCCTCTTAGAGGAAATGGACCTACGATTGCTATGGTGACGAATCGTGTTCGTATAAAAGCTGGAAAAAAAAAAGCCGTGTGTGTTCTCTCGCTTGCATTTGGATTTTGAGTGACGGAATCGAAGTTTCATCGAGTGAATTAAGCTTTGCAGTTGGTTTAGTCTTTTCGTTGTGTGAAATAGCCTACTTGTGTCTATTTCGTGTAGTTCTCAATTTCTCTGTAGGCCTACTTTATATTGGTTTTGTGCAGTTCCCAGTCGTAGGAGTTTTCGGATATAATACGTATTTCATCATGTTTTAAGTTAAAATTCGTTGTCTTTCGTGTGCATTTCGTGTGCGTTCGCTTGCTTGTGTCTGTTTGTTGATTTGTGTGTGTGTGTAATTCCTTCAATGTGTTGGTATATTATTATATGAATAGGCCTATCGTGTTTGTGAGTTGAGTATCAGTCTTTTGACTCTGAGTCCTTATTGACCTTAAAGGTTGTTTTCTGGTTGTTGAGGAACTCTGGACTTTTGACTCAGTTTGATCAACTCTGACAATTGAAATGGCAGGTACGTAACTGATCTGTTCAACGATGTATGTTGTGGTTTTCCCTGTACCGTTATTGATCTGTTTAACGATATATATTGTAGTTTTACAATATTTAATACTGTTATTGTGATTTATTGTAGTATGATTGTAGTACATTTAATGCTGGCTGTTCAACGATGTATACTAATACTGTGGTTTTCTCTGTGCTGCTATTGTCAGTGAAGTGTCCTTGTAGGATATTTGATGCTTACTGTTCAACTCGTTTGATAGAGCCGTGAACTAAAAGAATCATCTGGTGTTTCGTGTTCAATCCCACACACAAACAAAAACTGGGCTGTTCTCTGCTCATCTGAATGCCCCAATAATTGTGTGGTGTTTTCGGTATTCAACGTAGTGTTCAGTCATAGGTCCTGTTATCACGCCATAAGAAAAACTGGCCTGTTCTCTGCTCATCTGAATGCCCCAATTATTGTAGCGTTTTCTGGTATTCAGCGTAGTGTTGTCATAGTTCCTAGTATCCTACACACAAACAAAAACTGGGCTGTTTACTGCTCATCTGAATGCCCCAATTATTGTGTTTTCCGGTATTCAGCATAGCGTTGAGTCATAGGTCATGTTATTCCACACACAAAGAAAAACTGGCCAGTTCTCTGCTCAACTGAATGCCCCAATAATTGTGTTTTCCGGTATTCAGCGAAGTAATCAGTCATAGGTCCTATTATCACACACACAAAGAAAAACTGGGCTGTTTACTGCTCTTCTGAATGCCCCAATTATTGTGGTGTTTTCCGGTATTCAGCGAAGTGTTGAGTCATAGGTCCCGAAAAACTGGCCTGTTCAGTGCTCATCTGAATGCCCCAAAAATTGTTTTCTGGTATTCAGCGTAGTGTTCATAGTTCCTGTTATCTCACACACGAACAAAAATTGTGTTTTCCGGTATTCAGCGAAGTGTTCAGTCATAGGTCCCGAAAAACTGGCCTGTTTACTGCTCATCTGAACGCCCCAATTATTGTGGTGTTTTCTGGTATGCAGTGTAGTGTCCAGTCATAGGTCCTGTTATCCCACACGTCCCTGTCTCATAAAATTGCCAGAGCGTAACGTTTTGCATAGGCTCAAGGAGTCTGAGTTTGCCAGATTTGGCAGATATGTACTGACAGAGGGACAGAGGACGTATGGGATTGTCTGAGTATGGCGAATCACTCTTGAACAAACTGTGAACTCCAGGAGTCACATTGTAGCATCGCTTATTACTCGTCGCCTGCCTGCATTGTTGATTTCGGAAAGCTGTCGTCTGCTTCCCCTTCATTTTTGATTGGCGAGCACATTTAGACCCTTGTAACACCTGTCTGACGTGGTGAGCGTGGTTTTTAACTGTTGTCTTTAATTGCATTTAAGACTTGCAGGGTTCGAGCATAGTTTTAATTCTCATCTTATCCAGGTTGTTTTTGACGTGGTGTTAGCCTTGATATGGCACTAGTAGTTGGCTGGGCTATAAACAGTATGAACTATGAACTTTGTGGTCTGGCTTACGTAACAATCCCGTCTCGCAGCAAAAAAACCCAAAAAACAAACAAAAAACTAAACAAAAACAAACAAAACCCCAAAAACAACAACAACAAAAAAAGCAAAAACAAAAAACGAAACAAAAAGACGAAACTTCTTTTAGGATCATTGCTATTAGTTTCTTTTGTGCTCACCTCTCCCCCTCCTCCACCCCCCCCCCCCCCGATTTTCTACGCTACCGTAATGACCATAGGCGCAGGGAAAGTTTTCACAATGCTCTGATGATTGGTAATGATGATGGTCATGATGCTGTGGAGTTTCATCTAAGATTGACACTGCTTGACAAGGCTGTACACTGCACTTACTATCATGATGTAGCCTGGCGTCAACCAGGCTCGAGAGATGCAGACACCGGCGGTGTTGGTCAGAAGATTTGAGCAACACCCTCACTGATGACACATTTGTGAAGTGGATGAGACTTGACTGTGCGGTCCCAGTCTTCCCACTGAATCCATAGCACGCTCAACTCTGGGTTGGAGCCGGTAGAGCCGAAAAATCCCACAATGACTTTGAAAGGATTGGTGGGGATTCGTATCCACAATCTTCCAGTGTGATCCCAGTCTTCCCCACTGAATCCATAGCATGCTTAACTCTGGGTAGGAGCCGGTTAGAGCCAAAAAATCCCACAATAATTTTGAAAGACTGATTGGGATTCATATCCACAACATTCCAGTGTGGTCCCAGTCTTCCCACTGAATCCACAGCACACTCAACTCAGGGTAGGAGCCAGTTAGAGCCGAAAAATCCCACAATGACTTTGAAAGGACTGATTGGGATTCATATCCACAACCTTCCAATCGGTAATCTGTTGCAGCACTAACCACTACGCCACGGCCACTGGTTACCGCCATGCTGCAAATTGGATTGCATTGCCAAACACCTAAATCCTACGATGCAGTAAAGAGATGGAAGATTTCCTTCCATGTTCCCTCCGCCCAGTCAACCCTGTCCATCCCCCATGGGATGCTGGGGGCTCTTTCAGTATAAATAGTATCCCCACCTTCTGAAAATTCTCTGCTAGAAATTTCCTCTTTTCTGTCACTGTCTTTTTTTCTTTCCTCGTTCTTTGCTTTCTGTCATTTCTTCCTATGGTTTTCTGTCATGCTGGTCCATTTACCCGTATGTGTTTGTAAAGTCTTGTGTACTTTTTCTTGGGATTGATAATTGCGTACCTGTATTAAGCGCTTTTTTGGCTCTAGGGAAGTGAGATATGCGAAAGCCATTTTAGGTAACTTAGGTCCGTTCTTATATGTTTTAGTGTCCTTGGCTATGTTACATTCGTATTCAGGTATGTTTTTTTTTAAAATCCCCTGTGCGATAAATTGGACGGACTGGTCAATACCAAGGACATCTCCTTAGATTATGTGTGAATGCATTGATATGTGTACTTGATTTTCTTTTCCTTTTTTCCCCCCTGTTGAAGAATTGTGCGTTTTGAAACAATTAAAACCCTGATATGGCTTTATGCAGTCGGCTTGGCTTTAAACAAAAGTAACAGTAACAGCACGATTTCCAGTCTGACTGTGGAAACCCGTTGTCAGTACAGCCATCAGTTTTCACCTGTGTTTACTGGTCTGGTTGGTGGTGTATAGGTAGAAAGAAGTTCTGCCTTCCTGTCTTACCGCACGATTTCCAGTCTAACTGTGGAAAACCGTTGTCGGTACATCCATCAGTTTAGTCACCCATCTTTACTGGTCTGGTTGGTGTATAGGTAGAAAGAAGTTCCTGCTTTCTGATCTTACGGCACGATTTCCAGTCTGACCATGGGAAAGCTTTGTCAGTACAGCCATCGGTCCAGCAGCTGTCACTGGGTACCTGACCCTCTTTAAGGCTGGGGAAGATAAAGCCGCCAGGGGAGGAGATGGACTGCCCTGGACAAAAATTAGTCCGTCACCTGGCTCCCCGGAGACTTGAGGGTTACGGGACAAATTTGTCTACTTTGATCAAGACGGCACCAGGTGTGTTGGCTGTCCAGTCCGTCCATTATCTTCTCCATACTGACCATGAATTCTTCAAACGTATGCATTCTCTCTCCCCACCCTCCCCTCAGCCCACCTTCCCTCTCATGCTGTACGTAGCTTCATGTGACGGGCACGATAGTCAAGTGGGTAAAACACCAAACTTCAAATAGGACAGACTGGCGTTCGATTCTGTCTGATAGTTGCACGAACAACATGGACCTGAGCGGTCGTGCGGACAGTAAACATTTTCGGCAAAATAGGTTGTAGCGACAACACACACACGTACAGTCGACACATTCATCAGTGAAAGAACGAAGAGCGTGCAGGGGACACTGTGCAATAACCAGGCACTGCCAAAATGACCAGAACAGGGAGTCAGCGTTCGAAAAAGACATCTGAAGGATCCAAAGTAGGTGCAGGAGAGAGCACTCAAGATGGCGGCAAATCGAAACCAGATAAGGATTTGGAGTATAGTGACTGCTCTGCCAAGGTAGGCCAAAACTGAGCGAATGCGAGCAATCGAGTGAGAGCAGAAAAGGAAGCAGATACTGACAATAAAGTTGAGGAAATTTGGACCTGTAAATTTTGCAGCAAAACTTTCGATGATGAGGATGACAAACTGTTAGAGTGCGAAAGATGTGAAGGGAAGGTTTGTCTTGACTGTACAGAAGGAGTGACTGAAACAGAATACGAATCACTGAACAACTTTAGTGGATAGTATCATTGGTACTGCAAACTATGTGACAAACCAGCCACGGCAGCGGTCAAGTCGGACAACCTGATTGAGCAAAGGTGCAAGCACTATTTTCAGACTTTCACAGAGGAAATTGAAGCAAAGTTCAGAGAAGTTGACAAGAAACTGGAAGAGATGCATAGGCAAACTCAGGGAGGAAGTGGCGAAACAAACAGCTACACAAAAGCCATACAGTGAGGCAGTTCAAACCCTGCAGGCATAACAATCCGGTACACAGAGAAATTGAAGCAAAGTTCAGAGAAGTTGACAAGAAACTGGAGAGATGCATAGGCAACTCAGGGAGGAAGTGGCGAAACAAACAGCTACACAAAAGCTATACAGTGAGGCAGTTCAAACCCCTGCTAGGCATAACAATCCGGTAACAATAGAGACTAAACAGTTAATCGAGGACAGTGCTAAAGAAATGGAAGAGAGAGAAAAAAGAAAAAACAAACTAGTATGGTTTGGTGTGCCCGAGAGCAAATCGGAGGATACAGAGGTTCGATAGAAAGAAGATCTAAAATTTGTCGCGCAAATGGGAGAAAAGGTTTTTGACCTCAAGGACAATGTATTCAAAAGCACGAGAAGGCTCGGCAAGAAAGGAGACAAGCCTAGCCTCTATTTACTGTAGTTGACTCTGTAGAGAGAGCAAGCACGATCCTGAAACAAGCTAAGGAACTTGTAAACGAGAAGAAGTAAGGCCTACAATGGTATCGCTGTAAAAAAGGACATGACCCCTTTAGAAAGGGAGGAACAGAGAAAGCTTGTACAACTGAGAAACCAGAGAAGAAGGAGACGGTGAAAAATGGATCGGGAGAGATATGGTGATCAGAGGGAACAAAGTGATAGACATAGCAAGAAGAAGGCAGCAAATGGAGTCACGGAAGTCAGAAGTTCAGGACTGAACCAACGGAAAGCCAAACATCGTGTACAGTGTACAAATTTTTTTTTTTAATGTTTTTACGCTAATGTAGATAGTTTACTTAATAAAAGGCAAGAATTACGAACTGTGATTGAGTGTGATAGTAGGCTTGATGTGATATTCATAACAGAAGTCGTACCTAAGAATTTTAGCACTGTGGTGCAAGTTTGTGAAATAAAGATTAAAGGTTATGATTGTTTTACAAACATTCAGAATGGAGCAAAAGATGTTAGAGGTGTGTGTGTGTATGTTAAGAATGAACTGGGAGCACAACTGTTGACATTGTCAAAAGGGCTGCTATGGTCAAAGAGTCTGTATGGTGTGAGCTGATACTACAAGATATGACAAATTACTACTGGGAACTGTACACAGACCCCCCTGTAGCCTACCAGAAAATAATGAAGCGTTAAATACAATGATAAAAGAACTGACTGCCGTGAGATCCCATGTTGTGATAGCAGGCGACTTTAATCACCCTGAGATCGATTGGGAAAATGTTACATCACCGGACTGTGGGTGTGGTCACAGGCAACAGTGTTCTTGGAAGCGATCAGGGATAGCTTCTTGCATCAACATGTGGTTAAGCCAACTCATTATGGAGGGAACCAGAATCCAACCTTGATTGATTTAATATTAACAAATGAAGAGGAAATGATAAGGAGGTGCAGCACACGGCTCCTCTGGGAAAAAGACATCACCAATGTCTTGTATTTGACTACATTTGTTATGTCAGGAAGACTCAAAACAACACAGAAAACAGGTACCTTTATTATAAAGGAGATTATGTTAGAATGAGAGAAAGATGCTCTGAATTAAACCTACCTGAGAGACTAAGAAACTCAAACACACAGGAAACATGGGACATATTATCAAGTGAATAGAAACAATGGTAAAAGAATGTATACCAACTTCACGAGGAAAAGTAGCTCAGCAGGCAGCAGAAGACCACTATGGATCAATGAGAAAGCCCTTGCTAAGGTGAAGAAGAAAAAAGCAGCTTACCAGAGATATATGCAAACTCGTGAGGGAAGTGACTACTTGGCGTATGCACGAGCTCGCAATCAGGCAAAAAATGCATGTAGAAGTGCTGTAAAGGACTATGAAAAAGAGATCGCTAGTTCAGCAAAGTCGAATCCCAAATTATTTTTTGCCTACTCTAAAAGTAAACTCAAAACTCGGGGGGGGGGGGGGGGGGGGTTGCTGATCTGCAGGACGATGATGGAAATCCAGCGACAACAGATGAAAGTAAAGCGGATATGCTTAATAAGTTCTTCTGCAGTGTATTCACCAAAGAAAAGTTGCAATCACTCCCAGAATATCCCCAACAGAGGTACACAACAGACTTACAGAATATCAGTATAGAAACTAAGTCAGGACATTGCTGAAATCACTGGACATATCTAAATCAGCTGGAGCAGATGGCACACACCCAAAAGTTTTATTCGAACTTGCTGATGAGATTGCCGAACCTCTGACAGAACTTTTCAACTTATCAATTAAAGAGAAACCTGTACCAATTCAGTGAAAGAGAGCAAACATCACGCCGTTATTCAAAAAGGGGGATAAAAGTAAACCAGGGAACTACCGTCCAGTTAGTCTGACTAGTGTCACGTATAAATTAATGGAGAAATTAGAGAGGCTATGTTCACTCATCTGAAAGATAATAAGCTTCGACAGCATGTCAACATGGTTTTGTGACAGGACGCTCCTGTGTTTCTAACCTGTTGGGAGTCATTGAGAGCTGGACTACATGTATAGAGGAGGGTAGTGCTGTGGATGCTGTATACCTGGACTTTTCGAAAGCCTTTGATTCAGTACCCCATGCTCGTTTCATCCAAAAGCTCAGGGCATATGGTTATGGAAGCACTGTTGTGGGCTGGACTGAAGATTTTCTCACAGGAAGAACCCAGAGAGTTAAGGTGGATGGAACAATGTCCACATGGAGAGATGTCACGAGTGGAGTGCCACAGGGTAGTGTGCTAGGTCCATTATTATTCGTTATTTATATCAATGATTTGCCCGATGTAGTCAACAGTATATGCAGCATGTATGCGGATGATACTAAGATCTACCGCTCTATCATGAATAAAGATGACAGGGATGAACTACAGAGAGATCTTGATACATTAGTTGACTGGGCGGACAAATGGCAGCTCAAGTTTAATGCTGGAAAATGTAAAATCCTTCATCTGGGGAGTAAAAATCAGAATTTTGAATATACAATGAGAGAACACGAAGATAGCAGCAGAGTGGTATTGGAATCTTTTAGTATGGAAAAAGACCTTAAGGTGAATGTGGATAATGAATTAAAGTTTTCTAAACATATAGAAATACAGGTGAACAAAGCAAATAAGATACTAGGATTGATCAGACGCTCATATTGTCACTTGGACAGCAAATCAATGAGACTGCTATTCACAGCACTTGTTAGGCCACACCTGGAATTCGCAAATATCATATGGAGCCCTCGACTGAAGAAAGACCAGAATTTGATTGAAAGTGTTCTTAGAAGAGCTACAAAATGTGTGTCAGGACTACACGATGTCAAATATGAAAAGAGACTGAAAATTATGAGATGCCTAGCATGGCTTACAGGAGAATCCGTGGGGATCTCATCGAAGTCTACAAGATCACTCATGGATTATATGATTGCAGAAATCCTTTTGAGATGGTTGTCGATGGCACTACAAGAGGTCATAATTACAAACTGAAAAAGAAGTTCTGCAAAACCAGCCTACGACAACAGTTCTTCACACAGAGAGTGGTAGACACATGGAATGCACTAGAATACAGTGTGGTAAATGCTGATACACTAAATGACTTCAAGAACAGACTTCAAGGATTTCAGTCATCAAGTAGATATAAGCCACCCACTGATCTCACTTCCAACTCATCAGAAAGGTAGTAATTAGCGTAGGTCACAATCAAAAGATTGTTAGGTATTTAGATATTCAGTTAGACTAGTTAGTGCTGCTGATCAAAAGATCAGATAGAGGTCGTAATGACCTAAGATAATCTGTAATCGTATCGTAATCATATCGTATCGTATAGTACAGCACTGTAATGCAGTCTCAATCCGAAATGCCGGTACTTCCTTGTGTGCTGTGGTCATCATCATCATCATCATAGTCGTGAAAGTTAAGCGGGAGATCTGTGGCCATGTCATGCCCTGAACTTGTGGCTTAAAAGCTGCGTTGAATAGATTCTTTCAATTGAGAAGCCAAAAGACTGATTTACAGTTGTTAGCAATTAGATGTTTGTTGTTGGCATCACAAATGAAATGTGTATTTTCGCTTCGCTTTCGGTCAGACAGAATAACTACCCGTGTAAATTGTTCCGCGCATGCGCGTAAACGAAGCTGAAAATGGTGCCAACGCAACAGACCAAACACAGTGAATTCCGTCTGAAGTTACTGCAGAAGACATAATTGTAAACTTCTCAGAAGAAGAAACCGAAAACTATTCTCACAAGTCTTGGACGTGTAGTCGAGCTTACGTTTTCCGTTTAATATGCACGTGCCCGACTTCACCGCTGCACGTGAGAGTGTCTTGACCGAAACTTGTTATGTGAAAGGATGTATCGTGTTGTACTTCTAGATCTGCTACATGTGCCAAGGCCTAATCACTAAATCAGATTAATGACCGCAGGCCTTGCGGAAGGTCATAAATCTACCTGTAGAGCTCCACAGTCATCAAAGCGATCACCAGGAAGGAAAATCCGCCCCACAACACTTAATTTTAAGGACAGCGAGACTACAAACATCGTTGCTCGCCATGCTGTCAACAACACCAACTGTGACCAAGGGCTACAAGATTCCACATGGCACTTCAGAGCAGTACAGAAGTTCCTCCTTTGTAGAGACCATCGAGGAATGGAATCACCTGGAAGAAAAAACAGTCCATTGTCGCCGCATTCTCAACAGCGGTGGGCAGTTCCGCAGCCCTCCACTAAATCCACGCTGCACATTAGTTAGTTAGGTAGGTGGGGAAAGGGTGGAGGTGGGGTCCTTTTGTTTTTTGTTTTTGTGGGCTTGGCACTACCTCCTGTAGTGTCGGGCCGGTAATGTATGTGCAAAGCGAAAAGTAGTAGCTCCACACCTAGCTAACCGTTTGCGCTCCCCCTGTTTTCCGTCGCAAGATAATCAAGTTGGTTCAGCGACGTATACAGCAGATCCAGATCCAGATCCAGATCCAGGTGCTAGGTCAGAATAGTGAATGGATCTACTGATAGAACACGAAACTTAATCTGCAGCTGTAAAACCATAAAAACGTCAACGACCATGGGCGAGGTCAGGAGTCTTTTCTCAAATTTCCGACTTTGTGTTGTTACTGTGAGTGCAGTAACTGTAGTGTAGGTCAGTGTTGTTACTGTCAGTGCAGCAGTAGTGTAGTGTAGGTCAGTGTGTTGTTACAGTGAGTGCAGCAGTAGTGTAGTATAGGTCAGTGTGTTGTTACAGTGAGTGCAGCAGTAGTGTAGTGTAGGTCAGTGTGTTGCTGTGAGTGCTGCAAAGTGCAATAGTGTGTTGTTACTGCAGCCGGTGCAGGGCTGGCGAAATCCGATCGCCCGAGGCGAGTAAAAAAATCTGTCCGGCGAGTCAAAATAAAAAAACTACTAGTCCGTTGCGCGAGTAACAATTCTGACCCCTGCTGTTAAAATTTATTTCGATTTTTCAAACTTTTAGATCTGCCGATTTATTTCGTCTGCAATGATCGTGTCTGCCAACGTTCGCGTGAAAACGAGGCTATCCACGGAAAGATGACTTGCTTCTCGTTGGCCAGTCAGTGTAGGGAGTCTGTGCGATACAATCGAGCGTTTTGAGTCTATGCGATACAATCGAGCGTTTTCAGATCAGCGACCTTTCGCGCAGTCTGTCAGTTTTGGTCGAACAGTTAGACGTTTCTAATTAAGTACGGAAAAATAATAACACATGTCTTATCGAGATCAAGGGATGGGGAGGGGAAGAGAATGCGTGTGCTATTGGCAAGGACACTGAACTTCGAGAGAGAACAAAATTTGGTGCATCACTTGATTTATAAGATGATATGCCAAAGAAACTGGTTTAGAAGGTAAAGACGCCACTTGAAGATTTTTTTCGTATTACCTTCACTTGTCTCTCAGGATATATATTTCAGTTAGGGTGGATTAAATATTTTCAAAGATTTTCCCTTCTCACTGAATTGCTGAAGTCAAGAAAATGCGCGCACACACACACACCCACGCACATGCACACACACACTAAAGAGGCATAATACTTGTACAACAACAAATAGACAAATTTGAAAATGAAACAAATAAAAACAAAACAAAACAACACAGACACACAGTCAGCCAATCAATAAAAGCCAATAGATGGGTAGTTCAGTACGAGGGTAATTTCCAGTAGAATGAGACCACATCTGTATAGCTTGAAAACGCATTTACAGAATATAGAAAAATAAGTCACAGAAAACGTCAGTCTATGATGCGCTTAGATTTGATTTTATCAAGATTTTGCGCTATATAAATAAAATATATATTATTATATTATATTAATTCTGTGCCAAATTTTGTTATTCATCTTTGATCCGTCCTAATGTGTATGATGTGTATGTCAAGGCCCTGTCAGACACTGATTTGAAAAATGGCAAAGAAAATGGCGTTTTCAACAGCGGATTATCGCAGCTACATCAAGGTACATGTCACCCTCGGAAAGAATGCATCCAAAATACTTGAGAACATGAGAGCTTTGGGACAACCTTCTGCTCCTTCGAAAGCAACTGTGTTCAGATAGGTAAAACATTTTGCAAGTGGCCAGGTCAGCACTGAAGACAACAGGGGAAAATGCGAAAAAGCAGAAAGTGCCACTGTGAAGGCAATGGTTGATGCTGATTCAAGAGTCAGCCTAGAAGAGATCGCTGATTGTCTTGACATTAATTCGTCGACTGCATCAAGGATCCTAAGAAATCAGCTTGGCTACAGGAAGGTGTCATCAAGATGGATCCCTCATATTTTGACGCCAGAAAATAAGGGGGGTAGGTTACATTTCTGCCAAGATATGCTGAAAATTTACAAGAACTGCGACCCGAAGCGGCTGGATAAAATTGTGACAGGTGACGAGACCTGGGAGTACATGTATGAACCTCGGAGAAAGTCACAGAACAAGGCCTGGATTCCTAAAGGTGGGATTCCTCAAATCGCTCGTCGTCAACATTTGCAAAAGAAAGTTATATACCATCTTTTTCAACACAAAGGGTATCGTGCTACAGAAACCATGCAAACAAGGAGAGACCATCACCGTAAAGTTCTACAGAGACTCAGTACTGTCTGACATCAAGAAGTTTTATGCAACTTCCCGACCAACCGCAGGCATGAGAGGAATCAAGATTCTTCATGATAATGCACATGCTCACAAGTCAAGGCTCGTACGAGAATACCTTACAACTGAGAACATCCATACTTTGCCACACCCTGTTTACTCCCCAGACCTTGCACCCTGTGAGTTTTACCTGTTTCCACATGTGAAGAAATCACTGGCAAGAAGAAGTTTCAAGAGCCAAGCAGCCTTGAGAATGCCGGTTTTCCAGTGTCTGTCACATATACCCAAAGAAGCCTACAGAGCGGCATTTCTACAGTGGATCGAGCGAATGCAGAAGTGTGTGGCAGCAGGAAGTGAATACTTTGAGCAGATGAAATGAATTTTTTTTTTGCTGGTGGGTCTTTGACGTATATGTTCATTGGTCTCATTCTACTGAAAAGTACCCTCGTACCACTATAGACCAAACACACACATAGACAAGACAGAACATATACAGGGTTGCTTCCAAGCATATAGGTAACAGAACATATACAGGGTTGCTTCCAAGGCATATAGGTAATACCAAAGAAATAAGAGGGAACATGGGAGATAATTCCTACGTGACTCAAGAGTTAGGTCCTTTGGTTGATATTATAAAACTTCTCCCTGCTTCCCTCTTATTTCTTTGGTATTACCTATATGCCTCGGAAGCAACCCTGTATATGTTCTGTCTTGTCTATGTTGTGTGGTGTTTGGTCAGTTCAAGAATAAAAGACTATGTCAATCTTGAACATAAGACCAATATTAATTTCTCTCCTCTCTCATAGTTGTGTGTAGGGTAGTTGCGGAGTATAAAGGTAGGCTTGGGCGCTCCTTTTTCTGAGGATTGTTCTGAGCTTACAGTTTTTGTGCTTTGTATCTGCTTCTATGCTAGCTGAATGGATAGTGCAAGCTATGTTAGATTTGAGAAGTTTCACAACATGGGAGATAATTCCTACATGACTCTCAAGAGTTATGTCCTTTCTTTACCTTTTAGTTTTACAGAATGTATCAAGCAAAACACTAAGGTTTATGTGCAGGCTTAAGGCTTTTGCCATGATCACCATCACATGGCACCTGTGATGTTAGTGCATATGGAATGCATTCCGTGCATGGAGACGTCATCTTGAGAAACTGACCGTATTAGTAGCGGTTCAGTATTCCTCTAGAACGTTTATGTTAATCAGGTAACCTTTATCTTTTAATTTTACAGAATGTAGCACTAGCCAAACACTGAGGTTTGTCATGTGTTGACTGTATTACTCATTAGCTCAGTGGTTAAGAGTGTCATGGTAATAATCAGAGGTCTCAATTTTCTGATTTTTCTTGAGAATCCGACAAAATCCACAGGCTGTTTTTGGGGTAAAAAAAAAAGTGCTTTCTGAGAAAGAAAAATTGACGGATATATTTTTTCTTTTGTGAAACAGTCGGCCGTTTGTTTAGTCAGTTGATCTTTCATAGCAGACGGCGAAACTTTGGGAAGGGGGATAAATCCAGTGTTAATTTCTGCAAAAGTCACTTCCGGTAGGTTTTTTTGGTGTTTTTTTTTGGTGGTTTGTCAATCTTCAGAGCTGATTGCAAAACTTTTGAGGAGTGTGACCATGTCTCAAGTCAATATTCTGGAGAGAGGGTCTGCCACAGCAAAAACATTGGACAAAGACTGCAAAAATAAGTGGTGTTGGGAGAGTTTCACAAAAAATCAGTGTGATGGAAATGAGCACATGGCTTTAAAAAATAGCAGAGGCTGGCATAGCCTACTTCAAATACTTGTCTTGTGCCACTGTGCAGTCAATTAAATAACTAGATGAGCAGGTATCCACAAGCTTTCAGACCCTTTCAAGTCAAAGAAGCATCAGATGAGGCAGAAAACTGCAAAGAACCATGAAGCTGTTCAGTTTAGATTGTTGTTTGTTGAAGCATACACATTAGAAAATACTCACCAAATTATTTCTCTTGAGGTCTGACAGCAGTGTGTATAAATTATTTACTTAAGTACAAAAAGGATCATAAACAAGCACATATCTGTGATGATAGCATGAGATTGCACTGTTTTAAATTTTCAGAGATATTTTTCATTTGTTATTGGGAGGCCTGTATAAACTGTAACACAGGGTTTGTGGGGTGTACCTTAGAGTGTTAGCTCAGTGGTTAAGAGTGTCATGGTTATAATACAGGGTTGTGGGTCAAACCTTGGGTGTTTAGCTCAAACCTTGGGGTGTTAGCTCAGTGGTTAAGAGTGTCATGGTCATAATACAGGGTTGTGGGTCAAACCTTGGGATGTTAGCTCAGTGGTTAAGTGTGTCATGGTCATAATACAGGGTTGTGGGTCAAACCTTGGGATGCTCGCTCAGTGGTTAAGTGTGTCATGGTTATAATACAGGGTTGTGGGTCAAACCTTGGGATGTTAGCTCAGTGGTTAAGTGTGTCATGGTCACAATACAGAGATGTGGGTTAAACCTTGGGGTGTTAGCTCAGTGGTTAAGTGTCATGGTCATAATACAGGTTGTGGGTCAAACCTTGGGGTGTTAGCTCAGTGGTTAAGAGTGTCATGGTCATAATACAGGGTTGTGGGTCGAACCTTGGGGTGTTAGCTCAGTGGTTAAGAGTGTCATGGTCATAATACAGGGTTGTGGGTCAAACCTTGGGATGTTAGCTCAGTGGTTAAGAGTGTCATGGTTATAATACAGGGTTGTGGGTCAAACCTTGGGGTGTTAGCTCAGTGGTTAAGAGTGTCATGGTCATAATACAGGGTTGTGGGTCAAACCTTGGGATGTTAGCTCAGTGGTTAAGAGTCATGGTTATAATACAGGGTTGTGGGTCAAACCTTGGGGTGTTAGCTCAGTGATTAAGTGTGTCATGGTCATAATACAGAGTTGTAGGTCAAACCTTGGGATGTTAGCTCAGTGGTTAAGAGTCATGGTTATAATACAGGGTTGTGGGTCAAACCTTGGGGTGTTAGCTCAGTGATTAAGTGTGTCATGGTCATAATACAGAGTTGTAGGTCAAACCTTGGAATGTTAGCTCAGTGGTTAAGTGTGTCATGGTTATAATACAGGGTTGTGGGTCAAACCTTGGGGTGTTAGTTAGCTCAGTGGTTAACCCGGGGTGTTAGCTCAGTGGTTAACCATTTCCCATTTGCAGATTCTGCTCAGAAACTCTTCCTAGTATTCGGAGATTTCCGAAAGTGTGTGAATGAAAAGGTCAGAAGCTGACCGATATCTTGTAAATGAGGCAATGCGTGGTACCAAACTCGGTATCATTCTTTCATTGGTTAATCCTGACTTTCGCAGGAAACTTCATTCATGAGGTGTGTGTAACCCGTAGTGCTTAGAACATGATGGAAATTCCCCACCAGGCCTAAGTGACAGGCAGTGGGCTGCGGCGGGTGTAAATAAAAAGCAGGGTTTCCCGGTCGGCGGACTGCAGCGGAATAAAATGGGAAAGGGTTAAGAGTGTCGTGGTTATAATACAGTGTTGTGGGTGAAACCTTGGGGTGTTAGTTAGCTCAGTGGTTAAGTGTGTCATGGTCATAATACAGGGTTATGGGTCAAACCTTGGGGTGTGTGTTAGCTCAGTGGTAAAGTGTCATGGTTATAATACAGGGTTGTGGGTCAAACCTTGGGGTGTTAGTTAGCTCAGTGGTTAAGAGTGTCATGGCTAGTATAATACAGGGTTGTGGGTCAAACCTTGGGGTGTGTGTTAGCTCAGTGGTTAAGTGTGTCATGGTCATAATACAGGGTTGTGGGTCAAACCTTGGGTGTTAGTTAGCTCACTGGTTAAGAGTGTCATGGTTATAATACAGGGTTGTGGGTCAAACCTTGGGGTGTTAGTTAGCTCAGTGGTTAAGAGTGTCATGGTTATAATACAGGGTTGTGGGTTAAACCTTGGGTGTTAGCTCAGTGGTTAAGTGTCATGGCTATAATATACAGGGTTGTGGGTCAAACCTTGGGTATTAGTTAGCTCAGTGGTTAAGAGTGTCATGGTCATAATGCAAGGTTGTGGGTCAAACCTTGGGGTGTTAGTTAGCTCAGTGGTAAAGTGTCATGGTCATAATACAGAGTTGTGGGTCAAACCTTAGGGTGTTAGCTCAGTGGTTAAGAGTCATATAATACAGGGTTGTGGGTCAAACCTTGGGGTGTTAGTTAGCTCAGTGGTTAAGTGTGTCATGGTTATAATACAGGGTTGTGGGTCAAACCTTGGGGTGTTAGCTCAGTGGTTAAGAGTGTCATAGTCATAATACAGGGTTGTGGGTCAAACCTTGGGGTTTTAGTTAGCTCAGTGGTTAAGTGTGTCATGGTCATAATGCAGGGTGTAGGTCAAACCTTGGGATGTTAGCTCAGTGGTTAAGTGTCATGGTTATAATACAGGGTTGTGGGTCAAACCTTGGGGTGTAAGCTCAGTGGTAAAGTGTGTCATGGTCATAATGCAGGGTTGTGGGTCAAACCTTGGGATGCTAGCTCAGTGGTAAAGTGTGTCATGGTCATAATACAAGGTTGTGGGTTAAACCTTGGCGTGTTAGCTCAGTGGTTAAGAGTGTCATGGTCATAATACAAGGTTGTGGGTTAAACCTTGGCGTGTTAGCTCAGTGGTTAAGAGTGTCATGGTCATAATACAGGGTCTGTGGGGTGAACCTTGGGCAGTTCATGTTTTTTTACCTGGGCCAGTTGGTTCTTTTGTTAGAGCCATGAACTGAAGATCTGATCACTTGTGTTCAGTTCTTGCCCGCATCATTAAAAACAGGCTTGTTTGCAGCCCATCTTAAATTAATGTTTCCATCATTGTGGAGAGTCAGCTTAGTGTTATATAAATCCCCCCCCCCCCCCCCCCCCATCTTAACTCCTTGCCAGCGCAAAGTTTTGCGCAGACTCAAGGATGCCAGGTAATTACTGGCAGATTAAGGTGGAGCGCATGTGGGGTTGTCCGAGTGTAATGCATCCCGCTAAGTCCAAAGTAACTCCAGACTGACAGTATTGGTCAGACTGGCCATCACATGACTGTGGCAGGGGTAACTGTAGCATGGGGTTTGGATGATCATGGACAGAGACAGTGTAGTGTCCTGTTGTCAGTATTGGTCAGGGTGACCATCACGTGGCTGTGGTAACTGTAGGGTGTGGTAGTTAGTGGACAGTGTAGTGTCCTGTTGTCAGTATTGGTCAGGGTGGCCATCACATGGCTGTGACAGGGGTAACTGTAGCATGGGGTGTGGATGGTAGTGGACACAGTGTAGTGTCCTGTTGTCAGTATTGGTCAGACTGGCCATCACATGGCTGTGACAGGGGTAACTGTAGCATGGGGTGTGGATGGTAGTGGACACAGTGTAGTGTCCTGTTGTCAGTGTTGGTCAGGGTGGCCATCACATGGCTGTTGTAACTGTAGCATGGAGTGTGAATGGTAGTGGACACAGACAGTATAGTGTCCTGTTGTCAGTATTGGTCAGGGTGGCCATCACATGGCTGTGTTAACTGTAGCATGGGGTGTGGATGGTAGTGTACAGTGTAGTGTCCTGTTGTCAGTATTGGTCAGGGTGGTCATCACATAGCTGTGGTAACTGTAGCATGGGGTGTGAATGGTAGTGGACACAGACAGTATAGTGTCCTGTTGTCAGTATTGGTCAGGGTGGCCATCACATGGCTGTGACAGGGTTAACTATAGCATGGGGTTTGGAAGATAGTGGACAGAGACAGTGTAGTGTCCTGTTGTCAGCATTGTCCTCTTGTGGGCATCAGAGTCTTGGCTGATGTTCAGTCATCTGTTTCAGCACCATGACATAAAGGGTTAAATGTCACAGTATGCTATGATCTTCCTTTCATATTTGTGAATACAAAAACATTTCAGCACCATGACAAAAAGGGTTAAATTTCAGTATGATCATCCTTTCATATTTGTGATTACAGACAAAACAATTCAGCACCATGACATAACGGGTTAAATGTCACAGTATGCAATGATCATCCTTTCATACTTGTGAATACAGACAATTCAGCACCATGGCATTAAGGGTTTAATTCATAGTATGGTATGATCATCCTTTCATACTTGTGAATACAAACAAAACATTTCAGCACCATGACATAAAGGGTTAAATGTCATGGTATGGTATGATCATCCTTTAATATTTGTGAATACAGAAAAAAAAAAAAGAACAGTGCAGCCCCATGACATAAAGGGTTAAATTCGTAGTATGTTATGATCATCCATACTTGTGAATACAGACAAAACAATTCAGCACGTGACATAAGGTGTTAAAGGTCACAGTATGATCATTCTTTCATATTTGTGACCACAAACAAAACACCTAGATTTTCTGTGTTCTTCACTTTTTTCAGGTCTCCTTTTCTGAATGCTGTTGTAGTTTTGTGTTGATGTTCACATTGTTGTGCTGATAATGCAAAGCGTCTTGGACTTTTAAACCCTCTGAAGGGCTACGGTCTATAGCGGGCTGGTTAGTGCTGTTGATAGAACCATGGACTGGGGATCTGATGTCTGGAGTTCAGTTGTAGCCAACAGTTTATAGCGGGCTGGTTAGCGCTGTTGATAGAATCATGGGCTGGGGATCTGATGTCTGGAGTTCAGTTCTACTAGCCAACAGTTTATAGCGGGCTGGTTAGCGCTATTGATAGAAGTGTGGACTGGGGATCTGATGTCTGGTGTTCAGTTCTAGCCAACAGTTTATAGCGGGTTGGTTAGCGCTGTTGATAGAACTGGGGATCTGATGTCTGGTGTTCAGTTGTAGCCAACAGTTTATAGCGGGCTGGTTAGCGCTGTTGATAGAACCGTGGACTGGGGATCTGATGTCTGGTGTTCAGTTCTAGCTAACAGTTTATAGTGGGTTAGCGCTGTTGATAGAACCGTGGACTGGGGATCTGATGTCTGGAGTTCAGTTGTAGCCAACAGTTTATAGCGGGCTGGTTAGCGCTGTTGATAGAACTGGGGATCTGATGTCTGGAGGTCAGTTCTAGCCAACAGTTTATAGCGGGCTGGTTAGCGCTGTTGATAGAACTGGGGATCTGATGTCTGGAGGTCAGTTCTACTTGCCAACAGTTTATAGCGGGCTGGTTAGCGCTGTTGATAGAACCGTGGACTGGGGATCTGATGTCTGGAGTTTGGTTCTACTAGCCAACAGTTTATAGCGGGCTGGTTAGCGCTGTTGATAGAACAGGGGATCTGATCATACTGATGTCTGGAGTTCAGTTGTAGCCAACAGTTTATAGCGGGCTGGTTAGTGCTGTTGATAGAATCGTGGACTGGGGATCTGATGTCTGGAGTTCAGTTCTAGCCAACAGTTTATAGCGGGCTGGTTAGCGCTGTCAATAGAAGTAATGTGGACTCAGGGTCTGATGTCCTGAGTTCAGTTCCCAGCCAATAGTTTTACCCCTGTGGGGATGCCGGGGGCTTTTTCAGTATAAATAGTATCCCTGCCTTCTGGACATTCTATGCTAGAAATATCCTCTTTTCTGTCAGTCTCTTTGTTTCTTTCTTCCTCCCTTGCTTTCTGTCATTTCTTCCTGTCATTTTCTGCCTTGCAGGTCCATTCACCTGTATGTATTGGATAAAATCTTGTGTACTTTTTCTTAGGATTGATAAATGGGTATGTGTATTAAGTGCATTTTTGGCTCTAGGGAAGTGAGTTGTGCGGAAGCAGTTTTAGGTAATTTAGACCCGTTTCTTATTTTTTTAGTGTAATTAGCCATGTTTAAGTTTGTGTTCGGGTGTGTTTTTTAAATCCCCTGTCGAGTGGTCAACGTCAGGGGCATTGCCTTAGATTTTGTGCGTGAATGCATTTATATGTGTACTTAATTTTCTTTTCCTTTTTTTTTAACCTGTGGAAGTATTGTGTATGTTTTGAAATGGTTATAGCCCAGATATGGCTCTGCGCAGTCGGCTGGGCTTTAAACAAAAATGATGATAATTTAATGGCAGCTGGTTAGCGCTGTTGATGGAAGCACCGACTGGGGATCTGATGTGTGGAGTTCAGTTCTAGCCAACAGTCTATAGCGGGCTGGTTAGCGCTGTTGATAGAAGCATGGACTGGGGATCTGATGGCTGGAGTTCAGTTCTAGCCAACAGTTTATAGCGGGCTGGTTAGTGCTGTTGATAGAACCACGGACTGGGGATCTGATGGCTGGAGTTCAGTTCTTCTAGCCAACAGTTTATAGCGGGCTGATTAGCGCTGTTGATAGAAGCATGGACTGGGGATCTGATGGCTGGAGTTCAGTTGTAGCCGACAGTTTATAGCGGGCTGGTTAGCGCTGTTGATAGAAGTGTGGACTGGGGATTTAATGTCCTGAGTTCAGTTCTAGCCGACAGTCTATAGCGGGCTGGTTAGCGCTGTTGATAGATGAACTCAGGATCTAATGTCTGGAGTTCCGTTCTACTTCTAGTCACCAGTATATAGTGGGCTGGTTAGCGCTGTTGATAGATGAACTCGGGATCTAATGTCTGGACTTAAGTCCCATCCAACAAGATAAAAACCGGCCTGTCTGCTGTTCATCTCAACAGTTCCAGTCATTTCTGGGAGTTTTTTTTCTTTTTTTTTTTTTGATTCATTTTTAGGATCATTGCACTCAGGAAGATTACCTTTGCACTCACTTATTATTATTTTCTTGTTTTAGTCCTATTTTCTGTGTCACCTTAATCATAATGGCCACAGAAGCTGGCACACTCTTTTTTACAATACAGTGATACGCTCGTATGATGTCGATTAGGATGATAATCACAGTGCTATGGAGTTCCATCTAGGATTGAGACTACGTGACAGGGCTGTACTTTACGCTTACTATCATGATATATCCTGGCGTCAACCAGGCCCTAGAGATACAGACCTGCGGTGCTGGTCAGAAGATTTGAGCAACACCCTCAGTGACACATCCGCGAAGTGGATGAGACTCGACTGTGTGGTCCCAGTCTTCCCAATGAGAGCGTAGCATGCCCAACTCTGGGTAGGAGCTGGTTAGAGCTGAAAAATCCTACAATGATTTTTGACGGGACTGGTGGGGATTCAAACCCACAATCTTCAAGTCAGTAGTCCATTATGTTAACCACTACACCACAGCGACTGTGTGTGTGTGTGTGTGTGATATACAAATACTTTTGTATGTATTACACTCTGTATCTTGTAAGTGTGTCATATGCTGTGAGTCCAATACAAATACTTGTGTATGTATTACACTCTGTGTCTTGTGTGTCCTGTTCAAAGAGTCCAGTACAAATGTGTATGTATTCCACTCTGTCTTGTAAGTGTGTTCTGTTTAAAGAATCCAATACAAATACTTGTGTATGTATTCCACGCTGTGCCTTGTATATATGTCATATGCAGTAGGTACTCCAGACTGATTTTTGAAGTTGTAGAAAGTAAAAATAAGATTGTGTATTCTTACAGAACTTTTTTTCTTGATTCCAGTGATATAATTATTTTTCTTGTATGACAATTTATAAGCAAGTTACGAATTTTTGAATAATTTATTTTTGGTACATATTTCCGTACACCTCTCAAATTAGCATAAATGTCTGTGTTTACACATCTGAATAATTGAATATAAAGCACAAAGTTTAACTTTCTTGCTAGAAATCTGTTCACTATAAGTATAACATATTATTAGCTGAATTTTTTCCAGACATGTCATACCATTTATAGCCAATTGATGAGCATCAAAAGTATTAGAAAGAAAAGGCTAAATTGCATCCACAGTTTCATGACACGTGTAAACGTTAATTGGGTAAATCATGAAACATTCATATCTCAGCTCAGAATTGACCCACAGAAAAATATTTTATATCAATGGAATCTGCAGAACAAGTAGAATTGAAAATATATGCCTTCACAGATGATCAAACTATATAAGCTACGCACAAAAAGTTAAGGATCACTATGAGAAAACAGGTGCGTAATAAACTCAGTTCGCTAATGTTATTTATTTCTCAGTCCAGCCAAATTGTTATGAATTCTTGTTCAGCTATAAGTGGGCGATGTTGTGTTAGTGCGAAAATTGCACGGGATTCTCTACTACTGAGCTTGGCCGCAAACGCAAAAGCGGAAACTTGCGAAAAAGGACCTTGTTTTGGACCGTTCTGCCTGAACACATTGCACAAGCCAGATGGAAAAACCATTATGCACGTGCAAGCACTGCTGTTTATGTGTGAGATGCTGTCTCTTGCTTGGCTTTATAAGAAGACATTCCACCAGTAGTAGGCCTGATCTGACAATGCCTCCACGACGAAAATTGAGCGAGTTTGAGAGGGGACGAGCAGTTGCATGGTTCCTAGATGGTGTTCCCAAGCGAGAAGTGGCCAGGCGACTTCAGGTGTCCATCTCGGTCATTGTCAGACTGATTCAACGCTTCACAGCCACTGGGAGGGTCCATGAAAGACGCAGATCTGGTCGACCGAAGAAAACAAACCCACGTGAAGATCGTCTCATTGAACGACAAGCCCTGCAGACAAGAACAGCCTCTTCCAGCATCATTCGAAGGCAGCTGAGGGTGGCTACTAACATCAACATCAGCCAGCAGACCATACGGAACCGCCTTCATGGATTTAACCTCCGTTCTCGTCGCCCAGCTGTACGGCCACGCTTAACTCCAGCCCATAGGGCAGCACGCCGCGTCAGCAATGGTCCCAGGTCCTGTTCAGTGATGAATCACGCTTCACCATGAACCACAATGACAGCCGACTGAGGGTCTGGAGGCGCCCAGGGCAACGGTTTATTGACACCACTGTCCAAGAAAAGATGGCCTTTGGTGGAGGTTCTGTAATGGTCTGGGGGGCCTTCAGCCTTCACCACAGAACACCCTTGTATCATGTACAGGGTAACCTGACTGGCCTCCGATACCGGGATGAGATCCTTCGACCGCTGGCTGTGCCTACAATGCAGCAGATGGGACCGACGGCTGTCTACCAGGATGACAACGCTCGCCCCCACTCCTGCAGCAGTCTGGAGTCAACAGAATGGAGTGGCCAGCATGCAGTCCCGATCTCAACCCGATTGAGAACCTCTGGGATGAGCTGGATCGCAAAGTGAGGAGCAACCACCCCCCTCCCAGGGATGCCCAACACCTCTACCAGATGCTGCAGGCTGAGTGACAGGCGCTTCCACAGAGGATCTTCACCAACCTGGTCAACTCGATGAGGACTCGCTGCGTCGAGTGCCAGAACAGCCATGGCGGTTACACGCATTACTGAACTTTTGGGAGCATCAGAATGCCCTGTCTTGTGATTTCAATGACTTTGGGAAATCAAATTTCGATACGTACCCACTTTGATCAAATGTACACACCAAACGATTGCTCGAAATTGAAGGCAATTGTGTATCGTTATCACTAAAGCATGGAATTAAATGTTTGCCAAACTTCAACGCATTGGCTTTCTTATTTTGAAAGTTATGAATTTTTGTGCAAGTGATCCTTAACTTTTTGTGCGTAGTGTATATGGATGCTGTGGTGGAAGTTAGTGTTGGGAAATTCTGGCATAGGCCGAAGCAGTGCTGTAGACGTCGGCCACCTGCCAAATTCTGTTATCATTGCTGACTGGTAGGTTATCTTCATGTCTTGGCCATCTAAAAAGGTCTTTTTGGCCATGCATCTGTTCCATGAACTGGACAGTACCTTCCTCACCATTCTTCTTCACCTCTTGGGATTTGACCAATGAAGCAATTTTCATTGTAGAAAACAGCAAGCCACTGACCTTGAGAAGTAAAATGAAAGGGTTGCAACTCTGATGGTTGCTTGTCTTCATCAGTCCCAGAAGAGTCTTCAGCTTGTTCTAAAGCACTGGGACCAGTAACGGATATTTCCTTTTCAGAGTCTTCCAACATCAGTCCGATTTCAACAGCAGCAGTATCTTCAGGCAGTGAAAGATGGCTTTTCAAGTGATTTTGCAAATCTTTTAGGGTGCCAGTCAGCCTCGATGTTTCTTTTTTAATTACAACAGATTTTTGGTGGCAAATTTCATCCCTGACAATTTTTTTCCACTTTGGCAATAGATTCTCCAATTCTTTTATGTCTTCTGATAAGGTAGATGATATCATTTCTTCTGTGACATTGCCCACCATGTGCTAAGATGGGCCTGATGAGATCTGCCTTCTTCTGTGCCAATTTGGCGGCCTTCAACTGCTTCAATCTCTTGTTTTCTAGTAATTTTTCTTTTATTTTTAAATGGACAGTGTGTTCTTGTCTTCTCAATTTTTCTGTACTATGGAAGTGTTCCAAATCCACAATAATTTCCTGTGTAAGACTCAGAGGTTCGGATGACTGTGTCAAATTTGTTATATCATGGGAAATAAGTTGTCTTTGTTTGAGTCCACGCTTGCTCAAAGACAATGACACAAAGTCAAAGTTGACAGAAGTTTGCAGAAATGAAGTTCTTTCTCCTGCGAACCACCTTCAGCCATGTCCATGATTCTTTTAAAGAGGCGGTCTATTATGCCACTCAGACGGCTTGCTGGATAACTGACAGAAGGAAACATTTTTTCAAACCAACTTGCAACACACACACACACACACACACACACATGCATACACACACACACACACACACACACACACACACACACATGCACACACACACACACACACACACACACACACACACACACACACACACACACACCCCACACACACACATGTACGCACATATTAATGACAATGTGTGTGTGTAACTGTAAGAGAGAGAGAGGGAAAGCAAGAGGGAGAGGGAATGCAAACTTTTGTTGTTGTTGTTGCAATTTAAGTGTAGAATAACTTGATGCAAAAAATTACTCTTCATTTTGAATAAAGTCACAATTTCCACAGAAATATGACATCTGATCTGGAATAACGTTTAAATTGTTTTAAACACATTCTGCCGAAAAATGGCATTAAAAAAATAAGCTATTTAAAACAGTACAGGTGGAAGGGGTAGAGGAGAAGTGGAAGAGGTGTGAGTAGTAACAGCAATCTATAGGTGAGATCCACTTTAGGTGGATCAGGTAGTCTGCCTCTTCCCTGTGGTAGGAAGCTTCTCCTGAGTTCTTCATAGACATCATCATGTTTAGCTGCAAATAGACCTATAACCTTTCTAAACAGTCCTGAGTAGAAGAGGTGTGTATGCGCATGCACATGTGTGTGTGTATGTGTGTGAGCTTATCTATTTTTGTATACCATGTGTATTAACTGCTATATGTGACAACCTGCATAATTCAAAGTGATGGCATATGGAGGGATAAAAATCAATGTGAAAGTGAAAGTACACCTAAAACAGAAACTAAAAGGTTAATGATCTTTTAAGGTGATAGATATTTCCCTGCATTGGCTGACAGCAATTTTTCACATGTTGATGTTTAACTTTTAAACAGTTTTGTCATGTTACTAACATAACATTGTCGATTGCGGTATATTGTGCTGTACAATTCAACAGTCACACAGTGACAGTGTCACGATTTTAGCATTCATCAAAAAATAGGTGAGGTTGACTGGTCACGTGACTTTGTAGTTTTCCGTTTTTCGTAAAATATGCGCATAAAAACTCATCATAAAAATATCCTGAGAACCATAAAGACTTGACATCAAACCAAAAATTATAGTTCTCTCACAAATATAACTGACTTGTGAGTCACAAGACTTTATACAACCTCACCCACCTAACCGGAAACGCCAGCTTTCAAAGCTTTGTTTTCATTTCCAACGCCAGTATGTTACATTAGTGCTTTGCTTGTAAACACTAAATTCCCATTACTAAACTTAAAAAAATAGAATAACTAGACTTTAAACTTACCAAGTCGATTCAACCATAAATCGGAAGCACACAAATACCGATGAACAGGACTGGTTGTCCGACGGCATAGGCAACGACTCCACGCTTGCCTCAGTCATGGCAGATCGAATCAGTTGTTGCGATTCAAATATCGCTTGGTTGTATTTCCACCATTAAACAGACCGATCTTTGATCTTTAAAATGCTTATTTATTGAGCTGATTGCTTCAGGTATACTGTGTTAAAATCCGCTCCAAACATTTTCGAAGACAATTTTTGAAACAAAGCTTACATGTTGACGAATGAATTTGGCACAAGAATGAGGCTCGGAATCCCCTCTTTTGATTGGTCAAGGTTATTTTTAGCTAAATAAGTCTCAAACGCGAACCAAGAGAGCTTTCAGCACACATGGTATTACAGTCAGTTGCAGGTGAAATTTTCAGCCGTGGCTTGGCACGGCGTTACCGTTGCTGCTCCGAGATCATTTTATTACCGCACGTAATCATTTCACATTTAAATTACTACACACACATATTTGATAATGAACAAACTATTTGTTGTTATAACTATATTTCATTTAATATAATGGTTGTGAAGATATTGATGAGGAAAGACAGGCGAAAAAGTAGGTCAATCTGGTAAGCGGACATCCCAATGGCATCAGTTTGGAATACCTATATGCAGTGAGTCCATTACAAGTACTTGTGTATGTATTCCATGCTGTGCCTTGTGTGTATATATATATGTCATATGCATTGAGTCCAATACAAATACTTGTGTGTGTATTCCATGTTGTGCCTCATGTGTATATATATATGTCATGTGCATTGAGTCCAATACAAATACTTGTGTGTGTATTCCATGCTGTGCCTCATGTATATATATATATATATGTCATATGCATTGAGTCCAATACAAATACTTGTGTGTGTATTCCATGCTGTGCCTCATGTATATATATATTGTCATATGCATTGAGTCCAATACAAATACTTGTGTGTGTATTCCATGCTGTGCCTCATGTATATATATATATGTCATATGCATTGAGTCCAATACAAATACTTGTGTGTGTATTCCATGCTGTGCCTCATGTATATATATATATATGTCATATGCATTGAGTCCAATACAAATACTTGTGTATGTATTCCACGCTGTGCCTCATGTATATATATATATATGTCATATGCATTGAGTCCAATACAAATACTTGTGTATGTATTCCACGCTGTGTCTCATATATATGTCATATGCAGTGAGTCCAAATGAGTTTGGAGAATAGAGGTGTACAAGAATGACGTATAATTATTCAATGAATACAAGTAAAACAAGTGCACATTTTACATGTAATTTGAAATGCATTCATCCTGCACATTCATTTGTAAAACATTACTGTGATATGCATTTTTGCAGTTCCATTCCTTCCATGCTGAGCTTGTCTCACTTGAATGTTGCAGGGACGGGGGGATATTCCCACTTGCGCACGGGACGGGCTTGGATGAACAGATGGGACGAGGGTGAAAGCGGCGAGAGTGCGTGTTTCAGGAACAGAGTGGAAGGTATAAATAGGTTAATGAAATGGGTCAGGGGCATTGTTACAGGCAATCCAGACGACGATTGGGTCCTGAGTGCTATTGACAGAGTCAAACAAAAATCTAGCACAGGTAGCGTAAAACATACTTTTACCATTGAGGAGACTAGCCATAAGACCTATTCTGTTTCCTGTACCATTCAGTCAGATGAGATAAAAAAACGTAGGCAACTTCGTTGCTACTTACCAGTTCCATGCAGATGTTGCAGGGACGCCGGTCGTGTGCTGGGGAAAGAAGCTGCGCCGGTCTCTAGACCAAAGACATCAAGAAAACGCCCTGCTGATGTGTTCTCTCTGTCGTCCTCTTCTTCTTCAACGTTCTCTCCTGAACCCTCTGTCCTTCCTGCTCCATCTTCTGACACTCCTGCTGTCCGACCTGTTGCTGGCCCTTCTGCTCCGACTCTTCCTTCTCCTGTCGCGCGACCACCTAAGCGCCTCTGCCTGTCTGACTCTACCGCCCAACCTGCGGCCTCCTCTGAGACCTTTCGCCCATGTCATATTTCAACCCCCAGCCCTCCAAAAAAGAGAAAAGTAAATAGAGAGGGACAGGAGGCACGAGCTGCCCCAAGTCAGCCACGTGCTGAGGTGTCCCAGGAGGTGGAGGTCCCCCTGCGCCGTAAAGAGCGGCCCCCTCGCACCCCACATGTTCAGCACGAACATGTGCCGGCTGCACGGGGTCCTCTGCACAGGGCGGTCCACCAGTGTCAGCCTCTGCTTGCTTCACCACTTTTTGAGGCAAGTGTCACTCCACCACCTAAGGTGGAACCTGAGGTATTGCCACAAGTGGAGCTACCTTCTCCACTTCCTCCTGCGCCACTTCAGGACCCCAGCCCTGGGCCTGCGCCGACACTTGCAGCAACGCCGCGAGAACGCAGGTCTAGGCGACGTCGTCGTTCCCCTGATTTCTACACGTCCATCGATTTTAAAGATAAATCGGTGTAGATCAGGGAGGGCTGGGCAGTGAGCGACATCAGTTTTTTTTAGTAGCAATCCAGGGACACAATTGAAGCAGCCACCAAGCACTTAAAAGCAAGAAAATCACCAGGAACTGATAACATTCCAGGAGAATTGTTAAAATATGCTGGAAAAGAAGGTCTAAAAGCAATGCACCATCTTTGTTGTAAAATCTGGAATACTTATCAGTGGCCAACTGATTGGAAACTTCAAGAATTTGTGATGATTTTATAAGACTTTTGCTGTAAAGTTAAAAAACACTTTACAACGAAACCATCATGAGAAACCTGTGTAGCCGTGCACACCACACGGCTACACCTAGAAGAATGCCCTCAATTGAAGGTTGGAGGAAAAATAATATTCGCTATGCAGTGGACGCCATATAATAGAAATAGAAAGCAAAAACAAGGGGTTGGAGCTAAATAGCAAGAAGACTGAAGTCATGGTAATCATGAGAATCGGCCTAGGCAAAACAGTATTGAAAAAGATAAAAAGTCAACAAATGCCTATAAATTAACATCAAGAAGAGAGTTCTTGAATGTTATGTTGAACCGATAATGTTATACGGTTGTGAGGCATGGACAGTCAACAAGCAAAGCCAGAACAAGATTGAGGCAGCCGAGATGTGGTTTCTAAGAATAGCTACTCCAAACAGATTTTGTGATTTACCTGTAGATTTTTGAAATTATCATCAATAAACAGATCTTTTCATTGTGATTTTAATGATACCAACATCATTTCTGTATCTTGATAAGGAAAAAAGTTACGAATTTTTAAAGATTTAATTTTCATGTGCATTTCTGCACCAAAACGCAAATTAATGAAATTGTCATTTTCAGCAGGCTATACAACAAAATTGATGTGTTTTTCCTGATCGGTTTTGCATTTTTCTTGACATTCCTGATGCATAGATGATGACTGATGTTTTTCAGATAGTTCTTATAAAGGGAAAGTGATAAAATTTGCTATCAAAAACCAGAAATATCAGCATTTTTGTCATTGCCCAACTGATAACAAAGTATAACACAAAAACATGTTGGAGACACATTTCAATAACTTTGCTTTCCATTGAGTTAGAAAAATTGTTTTGGTATCACTGGAATCAGCAAAACAAGACACTCAACCAGCACACTTTCAAAGCTAAAAATGAAACAATACACATTTACTTGACATTGATTAATGATTTTTTTAATACTCACAAATCGCAAAACTCGGTCACCCATCTGGATAGTGTCTTGACTTCACGTGCCAGTCAGTATCTAAAGCAGTAGATGACCAGTATCACAATTAGCATGGCTATCATTGTTCCTGTCCAGAGATCATCCATGTAATGAATGTGTGTGGACTAAAAAGCCCCAAAGTTTCCATTAATGGCACACAGGATTCATCACAACATGGCAAGGTGATGCTGTTGTTGCCACTGTACTTTAGATGGATAAACCACAGTCTCAAGTGTGACTTGCTGTAGCTTCAACTAAGTAACATTTTTGTTCTGTACTTGGGAGTTCACTGAAACAGAATGAGTGTGAGCAGACTAGACAACAGTTCTGGCCACTATGCTCTGGAAAGATAAACAGTCTGAGTCTTAACCGACTGAAGTGTGATATACTGTAACTAGCTGAGATCTGTCAGTTGCAATTGACAGGTCAGAATCCCAGGAATCAACAAGGGATACTTGGTGCATTTGTAATAACATGGATGGTGGCACATATGTCAGCCATACCGCTTGCTTTGTGGCAGTTTGCTTACTTGCAGTAGACGGATGACATTTGTGTATGCAGCGGTGATTTCCTCCACATCATCTTCTCGCCAGATTCGACCATCGTTAGTAACTGGAAGACAATCAAAGTACCAGTAGAAAACATCTTCAGCATGTGTGTTTTCTAAAATATCCTCCCATGAAGGCCAGCAGGAACGGTCCTTGTGACCCCTGACCTGTTAGGTACTGGACTGACGCGCAGCTGCCATTCTCCTTCATCTCCAACACCTGTCCAATATACAATCTTTCTACAAAATCAGCCATGGCGGCTAACAGTGTTCGTGAAGAGCGGTACACTTAGTCTCTTTTATCGCTTGCCACTTCATGTGGAGGTGATAATGAAACAAAATGTTGTACAAATATTGTAGATGGACGTCTGATCTACAAACTGATGTATTATGAGCTTGGGCAATCAGGTCTTCGTAGCAGAAAATACACTTTGAACATTTCACTACTTGAATTGTTACACGTTCACCACATGGATCATGACGAAACAGGCATGAAAATGAGGCTCTGGATGTCTTCTTTCATTTTATTGGGCGATAGATCTAGCCACTCACACGATGCGACAGAGAATTAAGCTAGGGTAGTGTAAACAGAAGACAATTGGTGTTACGTCAAGACCGCCAGCCGAACTCGCCAGGGTAGGGTGAATTAATACGTAAAAGAACATATACTAAAATGAGTATTACTCTAAACAAGTACATCATTCAAACAACAAAACACCAATCTTTTTATTGCAGTAGATTTTATTACATTTTCTTTCACACATCGCAAAATATGACGAGTTGAAAAATACAAAAAAGTAGGTCAAATCTGCAGACTTTCCGCCTGATGCACGCTGGTTGGAGTAGCTACTAAGAAGAATGTTGAGAGTTCTATGGACAACAAAGAAAACAAAACGAGGCAGTCTTGATGAAGGCAGACACAAAAAGACCATTCCAAAGGAAGATTAAGAAAAGACAGGCAACATTATAGGCCATTTTATGAGGAAAGGGGAATTGGAGCACCTGGTCACAACAGGAAAGCTGGAGGGAAAGAGAGCACCAGGTAGACCCAGGGAAAAAATATTGGATGGTCTTGCAGAGTGGCTGAAGACCAAAAAGGTGGAAGATGTGCTTGCGGCAATAAGGGATAGAAACATATGGAGGGCCATGATTGCCAACGCCATGTGGCAAAGCACTTGATGATGATGATGGTATGCCTCCGTCTTTCTAGATGATGTTGAATTGGGCCATCTTTTGCTTTGCCATTCCTGTTCTTTTATTATTATTATTATTTTTATTTTTTTTTTTTAATATTTTTTTTAGGATCATTGCACTCAGGGAAGTTACCTTTGTGCTCACCTTTTTTGTTTTTTTGTTTGTTTGTTTTTTTGGTACCATTTTCTGCGCCACTTTAATGGCCACAAAAGCTGAAACAGTTTTTATTATTTGATGATGATGATGTCGATGTGGATGATGATCACGATGCTATGGAGTTCCTTCTAGGATTGAGACTGCGTGACGGCTGTACTCTACGCTTACTATCATAATATATCCTGGCGTCTACCAGGCCTGAGAGATACAGACAGCTGCAGTGCTGGTCAGAAGATTTGAGCAACACCCTCAATGACACATCCGTGAAGTGGATGAAACTCGACCGTGAGGTTCCAGTCTTCCCAATGAGCCCATACCACGCCCAACTGTGGGTAGGAGCTGGTTAGAGCTGAAAAATCCCACAATAATTTTGTTGTTGTTGAAGGTACTGATGGGGATTCGAACCCACAACCTTCCAGTCAGTAGTCCGTTCCAATTCTTATTTTGTGTCCTTGGAGCAGGTTTCATCATCAGTTTTTACAGAACCAACATGTTTGAAATCCTTAACATTTTCTGAAAGAACTTTGTTAATTAAGATGTCATGATTGTTTTCAGTGTCTTTGCCTTTGATATGTAGCACTTTTGTTTTCTGGGCATTGAAGTTAAGACCAGCCTTCTTGCCTGCTGCATCCACCTTGTATAGAATTCTTTTCATACTGGTAATGTTGGCTGCTTATAGCACAGTATCATCGGCATAGCGCAGGTTTGTAAGTTTTTTTCCCCTCCCATCTTTGTACCTGTACCTTCTGTATCAGCATCTCTCATGACTTGTTCCATGTAGATGTTAAAGAGATATGGTGTGAGGATACAACCTTGTCTAACTCCCCAGTGGATGTTGAAGAATTCACATTTCTGATTGTTCCATCAAACTGTAGCCTTTTGGTCTTCATATAATGAGGCAGTTGACAAAATGAGATGTGTAGGAAAGCCCATTTTGACCATTACGTTGAACAGGTGGAGATGAATGACGCTGTCAAATGCTTTGCTCTTGTCTGTGAAGTTGACAAAAGTTTCTTTTCCAGTGCTTTTTATTTTCTGTATGAGTGTATTGTAACACAGATAGCAAGTCTGTTGTGCCTTTGTTGGATCTGTAGCTTGCATGGCAGTCAGATAGTTCTGTCTTGGGTTTCAAATTGTTGAGAATAATTATGAGCAAAATCTTGGTGACATGGCTGATTAGGACAATGGTTCTGTAGTTGTTGCAATCTTTGACATTACAACTATTGTGAAGCATCACAAATTCTTGAAGTTTCCAATCTGTTGGCCACTGATGAGTATTCCAGATTTTACAACAAAGATGGTGCATTGCTTTTAGACCTTCTTTTCCAGCATGTTTAAACAATTCTCCTGGAATGTTATCAATATCTGGTGATTTTTTTGCTTCTAAGTGCTTGGTGGCTGCTTCAGTTTTACTTCAAAGTGGTTCTGGTCCTGATTCTGAACAGTTCAGATCAGGGCATGCTGTCTTTAGGGCTATTGTTGCTGAAAAAGGATGCTCCATGTACAATCCATCTGTTTCTTTGTTGTTGATGCACACATTTCTGGGCTGGAATTTAGTGGATTGAACTTGATTTATCTGTTGGAATAGATAGGAAGGGCTTAGTTGGTTTTCTTTTTTTTCCTGCCTAGCTTTTCTTTTGCAATTTCAGTGTAGGTCTTCTTCATATCTGCCCAATTTTTTTCTGGATACCTGTCTCAGTAGTGATGCCTTTATATATATATATATATATAAAACACTGTTTAGTTTGTGGATTATTGCATATTACTTTTGATTTACACTGATTATGGTGGGTTTTTTTTCATGATGAATTGTGTTTGTTGTGTTTTTAATATCATCTCTGTCAAAGCTGTCAGGACTCTAGGGACACTTTTCAGGTCTATATGAGTAAAATTGGCTTTTGTACACCAGAAAAAATTAATAATTTGTAGCAATCAACTGAGTTAAATTGATAATTAGTAGTAATCAACTGATTGAATTTGATGATTAGTAATTATGAAGTGAATTTGATGATTAGTAATTATGAAGTGAATTAGTTCCTGGATATTAATTGCCTGACAACCCCTGGCTCATTTCATTGACAATGTGTGAATGTGAGTGAGCATGGGTATAAATGTGTGTGAATGTGTGTGGGAAAGGGGGGGGGGGGGATGAACATGAGAATTTATTGTTTGTGACCTCCCACCACCAATTCAGTCTTAACTTGCAGTCAGTCTAACAGCACTAGGAGCTGAAAAGGTTACTGAGGGTCTATCTGGGGTGTTTTGACTTTTTCTCAAAATTGATTTCTGTGGACTATAATCTATCCCCCACAGACATTTAATTTCTTGAAAAAATATTATAATCAATTTAAAATGGTATTTTAATGCACTGATCGTAGCAGAAAGAACGCAATTATTTACCGAAAGTACCTATTTTTGTCTCATATTGTGAACTGTAAAATGCACAGAACACCCATATGTAAAATACTGACAGAAAGCTCTTTGGTGCACCTTTCGGATAATAACAGCTAAAATGAGAAACAAATGGGGTCAAAGCCACCAAATAAAGAAATTCAAGGAAAATGTGTAGGAGAGTACATGAAAACTTTAGAGGCCATTTTCTCAAAATGGCCGTCATACAACTTAATAACTTCATACATAACGTCTACATTTTGTTTGAGTACAAGCTTCATTCAAGTACCAAAATAATCAGCAGAATGTACTCTTTCCATGATAGGTACATCTCAAAATACCCCAAATGCTAGTTAAAACTGATTTCGTGCTGGGAGGTCACATTTTGATTTTTGTTTTTATGCGTTAGTAACAGATCTGTGTTTGTATCATAATGGGGGGGAGGGGGTTTCAAGCATTTACTGGAAACTTTCATCATAGAACTTCATAATTTTGTGAAAACTTTAAATGTAGAGATGATAATACTGTTATGTAATTGCATATTTGATGAAAGTATATGTTTAGAGCTGATTACAGTGTAATATACTTGCACATTTGTTTGCTAAAAATGTCTGTGTAGTGATGGGTATGATATGCTTGTATATTTACTTGTTGAGACTTTTGTTTGTAGACCTTGGGGACCCTGACTGTCTGGCCAGTGGAGACAGTGTGGTGCCAGACTACGGCAACACAATTCTGGGACTTTGGGGGAGGATGAGAGGGGGGATTGAAGTTGTTGGGCAATGCGGATTGTGGAAATTGATAATGCATTTTATTCAAGATTTCCTGTTCCTCTGCTCTTTGAGAGGACAAGATAATTCTGTGCATACTTAAGTATTAATTTGCTGCTGTAGTGTCTTGTTTACTGGAAACAGGACCTGGGACCAGACAATATTACTACAGAAATGATTGAGACCCTAGAAGAATTCGATATTGCAAAAATAACGGACCTTCTAAATGAAATTATGACACTGGAAAAATCCCCAAAGATATGTCAAAACCAATTGTCATTGTATTTACAAACAAAGCAGGGGCTATAGAATGTGAACTCCATCGTACAGTCAGCTTGATGAGCCATGTAACAAAAATCCTAATAAGAATAATCATGATGAGGACAAGAGGAACAATTTAAAAAAAAAACTTTTTTTTTGGAAGGGAAAAGAAATATTGCCATATACATCCTAAGAACTATCATAGAGAGGTCAGTCGAGTTTAATAAGGATTTATATATATGCTTTGTTGATTATACCAAGGCTTTCGATCGGGTAAGACATGAAGAATTGATCAACCAACTAGAAAGGCTCAGTATTGATGGAAAAGATATAAGAATAATCAGAAATATGTATTGGGAACAAACAGCAGCAATTAGAATAGAAAACAGTATAAGCTCTTTCCAAGATATCAGAAGAGGAGTCAGGTAAGTTTGTGTTCTGTCACCAGATTTGTTTTCACTTTACAGTGAAACCATCATGCGAAATCTAGATCAGTGCCCTGGGATAAAGGTTTGAAGAAAAATGATAAACAACATTCGTTACACAGATGACACCGTGCTTATTGCAGAAAGTGAGAAAACCTACAAAACCTTATGAACATAATAGAAATTGGAAGAAAAAAAATAAGGGCTGGAACTACATAGCAAGAAGACTAAAATCATGGTAATCAGTAAAATACAAGAAATCCCCTCATGCAAAATAACAGCAGATGACACAACTTTGAGACAGGTTGATGAGTTTAAAATATCAGGGAACGGTTATCTCGCCAGACGGCAGATGCACATCAGAAATAACCAGCAGAATCAGCCAAGCCAAAACAGCATTCAGTAAGATGAAAAGCGTTCTTACCAACAAATGCCTATCAATTAACATCAGGTAGAGAGTTCTTGGGTGTTATATAGAACTGATACTGTTGTATGGTAGTGAGGCATGGACAGTCAACAAGCAAAGTCAGAACAGAATTGAAGCAACTGAAATGTGGTTTCTAAGAAGAGCGTTGAGAGTTCCATGGACAGCAGTGGAAACAAAGTCTTGAAGGAGGTAGACACAAGATCATTAATAATGATTACAAAAAGACAAGCAACATGTATAAGACATTTTATGAGGAAAGAGAAATGAGAACACCTAGTCACAACAGGAAAACTGGAGGGAAAGAGAACACCAGGTAGACCTAGGGAGAAAAATATTGGACAGACATGTAGGGTGACTGAGGACAGAGAGGGTGGAAGATGTACTTGCAGCGACAAGGTATCGATTTATATGGAGACCATGACAGCCAACGCCATGTAGCAGGGCACATGGTAATGATGATCAGTTCATGTTGGTAGTGTAGGTCAGTCAGTGTGGTTTGTGTATGGGTACCACCCATCAGTTCATGTTGGTAGTGTAGGTCAGTCAGTGTGGTCTGTGTATGAGTACCACCCATCAGATCATGTTGATAGTGTAGGTCAGTCAGTATGGTCTGGTTATATGTACCACCCTATGTGATCGGCCACATCTCTCTTCATGTTGTGTTTGGACAGGTAAGTTGGAGCTGGTGCTATACACATTAGTGATGTCCCTTTAATGGGACCTGTGTGTCTTCTGGTCTGCACACTGAAAGCACAGCGTGGGAAAGACATAGATGTTAATAGAAAATGAAATTGAAAACGCGGTGTGGGAAAGAAATAGATGAGAATAGAAACTGAAATCCTGGCTGGTGGAAGGGAATGCGGAAAGACACAGATGGGATAAGCAGGGAAGACAGGTTGTAAAATTAAAGCTAGAACGAAAATGGAGGGGGGGGGGGGGGGTATAATGGTGGTAGTGGTGCTGGTACACCAAGAATTGGATTACTGAATGGTTGTGCGTGTTTTATACATGTGCGTGTGTTGCTGTGCATGTGTGTGTTTATGTGGATGGGGGTGTTTCTATGTGTGTGTGTGTGTGTGTCTGTACGTGCGTGAGTTTGTGTGTGTGTGCGTGAGTTTCTGTGTGTATTTCTCTGTGTGTGTGCGTGTGTGAGTTTCTGTGTTTGTGTGTGTGTGTGTGTGTGTGTGTGTGTGTGTGTGTGTGTGTGTGTGTGTGTGAAAGAGATCCAAAACTCCAGTCACTGAATTGTCGTAAGAACCCAACAGGATTAAAGAAACAAAGTGGAATCAAACTTAGTGGTGTATGTCTATTTTGGTTTATTATGTTTTATATTTATTTGTTTATTCCTTGATTTAACCCTTTGAATCCCGCACCCTGTCAACCATAGCAAATCAAAAACTTAACCCTTTGACTCCCTCACCCTATCCACCAGCTTCCTGCAGGAAGCTGGTGGATAGGGTGAGGGAGTCAAAGGGTTAAGTTTTTGCAATAGATGGATAGGGTGCGGGAGTCAAAGGGTTAGATTATTTTGTGGCAGTGGCAAATCGGTATAATTTTGTGTTCAATGTACTGTGAAATTATGGAAATGGTTGAAAGCTAAGTGGTTGCTAATATTTTTGTTGTCATGCATAGTTATTTTCTTTACTGTGTTGTTATGGAAATGTTTGAAAACTGGACTATGTTTGAGACAATATTCATATTATGCATGATTCCCACCAAAAAAAAAGAAAAGAAAAAAAAAACAAGACAAAAAGAAGAAAAAAACAAAAAAAAAAGAAAGAAAAAAACAAAAAAACAAAAAAGAAAGAAAGAAAAGAAAATGTTGATGGTGGTGATGATGATGATGTTGTGTTATTTTGTGCTGTTTCTCTTATTTTTGACGTTACCTGGAATATGTTGCCAAATAAGTTAAATGGAGGAGGTGTGTGTGTGAGATAGGAGTCGTTGATGGAGGTGGTGGTGGTTTAACCTTTTGACTCCAGCACCCTTTCCACCAACTACAAAAACTTAACCCTTTGATTCCCTTACCTTCTCCACCAGCTTCCCACAGGAAGCTGATGGATAGTGTGAGGGAATCAAAGGGTTAAGTTTTTGCTTTGCTAACATGGTTGGCAACGCAGGATGCCGGCGGACATGGTGCAGGAGCCAAAGAGTTAAAATAAAAAGACATGAAAACAAATAGGTTATTATTGTTCTTGTTGTTTAAACAAAAGACTGGGCGGAAGAGAAATAGATTGTTACTGTTGTTATTTGGATAAGAGATGGATCATTGTTGTTGTTGTATCAAGAATAGATGAAAGAAATAGATTATTGTTGTCTTAACAAAAGATGAAAGACAAGAGATAGATTGGATATAGGAAGTTTTGCCATAAAATTTCATATTGGAAGTTTTCCAAAGAAATTGGAGACCCTTGTAATCACCACAGGTTTTTTTTGTTTAACCCTTCGACTCCCGCATCCTGTCCACCAGTATCCTGCATTGCCAACCATGCCAGCAAAGCAAAAACTTAACCCTTTGCAGAAAGCTGGTGGAAAGAGTGAGGGAATCAAAGGGTTACGTTTCTGCAGTTGGTCGATAAGGTGCAGGAGTCAAAGGGTTAATGGAAAAAATATGTAAGTTTTGCCATAAAATTGGCATATTGTATGTTTTGCCATAAATTGATATTGTAAGTTTTGCCATAAAAGTGGACATTGTAAGTTTTGCCATAAAATTGCGTATGTATGTTTTGCCATAAAATTGCACTGTAGGTTTTGCCATAAAATTGGCATATTGTATGTTTGCCATAAAATTGGATATTGTAGTTTTGCCATAAAATTGCATATTGTATGTTTTGCCATAAAATTGGATAATTTGTATGTTTTGCCATAAAATTGCATATTGTAGTTTTGCCATAAAATTGCGTATTGTAGTTTTGCCATAAAATTGGTTTGTATGTTTTGCCATAAAATTGCAATTGTCTGTTTTGCCATAAAATTGGATATTGTAAGTTTGCCATAAAATTGGATACTGTAGGTTTTGCCATAAAAGTGCATATTGTATGTTTTGCCATAAAATTGGATATTGTATGTTTTGCCATAAAATTGGATATTGTAAGTTTGCCATAAAAGTGCATATTGTATGTTTTGCCATAAAATTGGATATTGTATGTTTTGCCATAAAATTGGATATTGTAAGTTTTGCCATAAAATTGGATACTGTAGGTTTTGCCATAAAATTGGATATTGTATGTTTTGCCATAAAATTGGATACTGTTGGTTTTGCCATAAAATTGCATTTGTCTGTTTTGCCATAAAATTGGATATTGTAAGTTTGCCATAAAATTGGAATTGTAAGTTTGCCAAAATGGAACTCTGTAACCACCACTGATTTTTTTTTGTAACGGAAAAAAATTGGATGTTTTGCTGTAAAATTGGAGATCTTTGTAACCACCACTGATTTTTGTGTGTGTGTAAAATGGAAAAAGTATTGTAGGTTTTGCCATAAAATTGGAGACCCTTGAAGCACTACTTATTTTCTGTGTAATGGAATAGGTAAGTGTTCATTCTCTGTGTATTCATAATGGCCGTAGTCCCTGGAGTGTGAGGAAAGCCTCTGGCAGTCATTCCGTAGATATGGGTTCTGTACTCTAATTCTACAAAATGAAAACTTAAGCCAATTTAAATTTTGTGGAATGGGCTACACATGCAGGTTAGTTAGAGATGGTCTGCATATGCATACAGTTGAACTCTTCAGCCTGGTTGATGAGTGGGTGTACCATTCTTCAGTGTCTGGTGTGGGTCTTCGTGTAGGATTGACAACCAGCCCTGGAGTGGCATGTTCTTCGACAGGCACTGCATAGGAAAGCTTGGTGATCTTCGGTTCTGCTTCTGCCAGTCTGTCTTCGCTGAGTACCAGCTGTGCTGCACAGAGAAGACTGAAGAACAATCCTGGAGACACATGTTTTTCATCGGGCTCTGCATGGGAGAGCTTGATGACCTTCAGCTCTGCTTCTACCAGTCCCTGTCCGTTGAATATCGGCTGTTCTACCCTGTTGAGAGAGGGGACCAGCCCTGGAGGTATGTGTTCGACAGGCACTGCATGAGAAAAAGCTCTCTTCTACCGGTCTGTCTTCTGCAGAGTAGGCCCACACAATGTGAAATGTGTGATGGACACATAATGTGAAATGTGTGATGGACACAAAGTGAAATGTGTGATGGACACATAATGTGAAATGTGTGATGGACACATAGTGTGAAATGTGTGATGGACACATATGTGAAATGTGTGATGGACACATATGT
>JAPXFY010000013.1:87319276-87326776 GCA_030674185.1 Monoplex corrugatus | reverse complement strand
GAAGTACGTTTGTATCCATTCCCCAGGGTAATCTACTTATTATCTTTAAAAAATTTAAGGCTTTTCTTGCTTTTGTTAAAATATAATCAAAATGGACATTCCAGTTTAATTTCGATGTTATAAAGACTCCCAGAAATTTTACAACCTGTTTGTAATGGATCGCTTCACCATGCAGCCTGAAAGTAGGCAAGTTATTTAAAGTACCACCAGGATTAAAGAGCATCATGTTAGTTTTTTCTGCTGACAACGACAGACCATTTTCTAACATGTAGTTTCCAAGACTATCTAGATCAGATTGATACAACTTCCTGATGTAATTCTGCGCTCTCTGGGGAGTTGTCTTTTTTAAAGTAATATTCATCCAGATGCATATATCATCAGCGTACTGTACCAAAATAACACGATTTGAGAGTACTCTAGGAAGATCATATATAAGGATATTAAATAAAATAGGTGCTATCACTGAACCTTGAGGAATTCCCATGTCAAGAGATCGTGAAGAAGAATAACTTGTTCCCACTCTTGCTTGAATTGTTCTATTGGCTAGATAGGACTTAATATAATTATACATATTGCCAGATAGACCAATAGATTTCAGCTTGTACAATAAACGTTTATGCCAAACTTGATCATAAGCTTTTTTCACATCAAAAAAATGTTGCTAAAAGACTTTTTCTACGGGCAAATTGTTGTTTTATCTGAGTTGTAAGTTTAACCAGGTGCTCAACTGTGGATCTCCTTTTTCTGAAACCTGCCTGGTTTACCGGAATAACGTTATTTCTATCACAGTAATGTATAAGTCTGTTTAGGATCAATCTTTCCATTAGTTTGTTTGTATGGGATGTCAAAGCAATAGGTCTGTAACTGTTTTTATTGTTTTTAGGCTTTCCTGCTTTTAATATGGGTATAACAACAGACTTTTGCCATACCTGTGGTACAGTTCCACTCACCCAGCACTTCTGAAAAATTTTATGTAAGAAAATAATATAATTTTCTGGAAGATGCTTAATCATTTCATTTGAAACTGCATCGACACCTACCGAACTCCTTTTGTTGTGTAGAGACAAGATAGTGTTTTTTAGCTCTTCTAAGGTGATCGGAGAATTAAACCATCGATCATTCTGAGGTATTGGATCAATGAAGATAGGGTTGTTAGCTGCCATTTCTCTGTAGTGTTTGCTGTTAGGAGACAACCCGTCTACTTTACTATTTTCAGCAAAGAGTTCTACAAAAGTTTCAGCTTTGTCCATGTCAGAAGGAAATTTGTGACATGTATCAATCAGTATTGGACACGTGGGTAAATTGGCCCCGTTTTTCATTTGATTCATTTTTGTCCAGATTTTATGGAAATCCTTAAAATCAGAAATTTCTTTGTGCAGTATGATGCCCAATAATCTTTCTTTGCTTCAGCAATGATTTTATTACACTGGATGTTAGCTTTTTTCATTTCCATGTGATCGTCGGATTTTCTGCTTTTGATGTAGATTTTGAATTTATCTTTTTTATACTGAACTGCTTTCTCACATTCCTCTGTCCACCAAACATTACCCATACGATTATTGGACTTATAAGTTTTGAGTTTCGGGATGGAGAGGTCTGCAGCAGCTAGAACTGACTCCTGGAACTTTGAAAACATAACGTCTACATTTTCACTTTCATAATGCTTATATTCTTGATTAGCAAGAGCAGTCCGAAACAAGGACCAATCAGCGCGCACGTAATTATATTTTGGTATGATGTCAGGAGTGCTGTCTTTCATCCTGATGTTGTCATAAGTTATTGTTATGATGATAGGTAAGTGATCACTTCCCAAAGTATCTTTGTGAGTGTCCCAGGTACAGCATGGTACTAATTCTGGTGATATTAGTGACAGATCGATGGCTGTTGCCCGGTGTTTGGAAACATCAGGAATTCTAGTGACACTCCCATCATTCAAAAGGTAAAGCGCACTGTCAACTATATTTTCTACTAAACGATTGCTTGTAACAGTACAACAATCTTTTTCCCAAAACGGGGAGTGGGAATTAAAGTCTCCACCTATTAGCCATCTACCGTGCTGCAGATCCGGAATCGTATGCAGCCATTCTGTGTTGTGGTCATTTGGACCTGCTGGCAGGTAAACTGACAAAACGTTCAGGATGAAAGAATTACTGAATTGTACTGTGGCGGCACAAGCGTGTAAGTCTTCAGTTGATGTAAAAACTGGGAAATTAAATATGTGATACTGCAACTCTTTAAGTATATATATCGCAGTGGCTACCTTCTTCCCAGGATTTCCCAAGTCATATATCGGAGGATAATAATAATTTTGGAAATTGGGAAGTTTGGTTGGGATAACATTAAGCGACTGCAAAATTAAAACTTCACACTGATTTGATGAGAGAAAATGTTCCAGGTATGCGGAATTGGTGGAAATCGATCTACAATTCCACTGCAAAATTTTGATTTGTGATTGTTGGCGCAATTTCATTGTTGGCTAGTCTCTTATGTTAAATTATTGGTTATTTGTTTGATAATCACGAAGGCTTTGGTTTTCTATGTACGATAAAAATGGCCAGAAAGAAACCATTAATTACTTAGGCTACTATTGAAAAGTAGAACAAAAATGTAAGTAAAACTATGGGGAAAAGTCCTTCTAATAGAGATAAGAGGTGATTAAGAACAGAAACAAATTACAAATAAATGAAACAATGGTATACACGCCGTCAAATGTACGGAGATTATAGTCTGACTGAGTCCTTATAGTCTGACGAATTGTCAGAGATGATGTGGAAAAAGTCCTGTGACAGGAATCGTTGATAACTGTAGATCTACTAAAACATATCATATGGCAGCCACCACGGTTCGCAGTTATCAAAATGGTGGAACCGTCCTAGGGGGAATCTGGAGGAGTGTAGTCGTGAAGAACGTGATCGTGTTGTTCTCTTAGGGGTCTCCCAAAACAAATCTCGAACGTGTCGTCCAAGGTTCCCCGCTATCACGCTGCTTCCTCTGGCAGTGGGGTGTATATTGTCGTATAGAAAGTGCTGGTTATTACGGAGGTTTTCATGTGAAACAAAAGAAATGTTTTTTATGTCAACAAGCTCAGCGGACAAGAAAGCGTTGAACAAATTCCGCTGAACCTCCGTATGTGCATGTCGGACAGGGGCGATCTTGCTGATAACTATCTTTGATGTTGGGTATGTTTGTGCTGCATGTTTTATGCAAGAAGCGAGATGTTGAGTAGTTGCTGCGATGTCTTTGTTATTTAGTTCGTGGACACCACAATGAAAAACGATACAGTCAGCAGGATTGTCAAATTTAGATAGTGCCTTGTCTAAAGAGCCTTTTATGTCAGGAATGTTATTCACAGCACACGAGTCTCCTTCAAAACCGTAAGATCGTCCCAGTCGTCTTGAGTTGACACCTGTCAACACCGAGTCGTGGACAGTCAAAACGTAGGGAAGGTCGTGATTCTTCTTACATTGTTCTGGTATCTTCTTAGTGTGTGACGTTGAATGTTTTGGCTGTGAAGTGACGTCTTTAGTTTTTTTGATGTCATGTTGTTCTTTCCCGTCTTTGGTTTTCTTCTCAGTCGCTATTTTTGCTCGCTTTGATTTATTGCTGCTACTTTTTGTTTTGTCTGATTTTGAGGGCTGTTGGTCGTCCTGCCTGCGTGTTGGTTTCTGTTTGAGAACGTCTGCGTACGTTGGATTTGTGTCCTGGGGATCTGTCTGTGTCTGACTGTTACTGGTGATCTTGGTGGTGGCGGTTGCTGTTGACCGCTCCGAGATCTGCGCAAGCACAGTCCTTTCTAGAGAGTTTACTTGCTTGCGCAGATCCAGTACGATATTTTGGAGTTTGTCAATCGTACTCACCAGTTCCGCAGAGCTGAGTACAGGCGTGGTGTGTGTTGTCCCACTCTGCGTACCAGTGAGAACCGCGGTCGAGGCGCCATTTGTACGGACAGTCTCAGCCTTTTCGGTCTCATCTCTCATCTCTCCCTCGTCGCTAGTCGTTTGGATCTCCTGATCGGCCATTCTCACTGACGTATCTTCTTGCTTCTGCTGAGCAAGGCGGCTTCTTCTTGTCCTGGTCATTTTGGACTGATCCACGATGTCTCTGACTGCCGGAATTTTACCAAGTAGCAATCTCCGCCATCTTGAATCTCGTGTGTGTGTGTGTGTGTGTGTATGTGTGTGTGTGTGTGTGTGTGTGTATGTGAGTGTGTGTGTGTGTGTGTGTGTGTGTACTGTGTGTGTGTGTGTGTGTGTGTGTGTGTGTGTGTATGTATGTATGTATGTATGTGTGTGTGTGTGTGTGTGTGTGTGTGTGTGTGTGTGTGGGTGGGTGGGTGGGTGGGTGGGTGGGTGTGTGTGTGTGTGTGTGTATGTGTGTGTGTGTGTGTGTGTGTGTGTGTGTGTGTGTGTATGTGTGTTGTGTGTATGTGTGTGTGTGTGTGTGTGTGTGTATGTGTGTGTGTGTGTGTGGGCTTTTTGTTTCTTGATAGATGGGGTGAATCTGCTTGTGTGTGTGTTTGGTGGTTTTATTTTTTTTTTTTATAGATTGTGTGTGTGTGTGTGTGTTTGGTCGTTTTATTTTTTTTTCATATAGATGAGTGAAGGTGCATGTGTGTGTGGGGGGGGGGGGGACTTCTTTGTTTTTTGATAGATGGGGTGAGTCGTGTGTGTGTGTGTGTGTGTGAAGAGGGCTTATTGTTTTTTAATAGATGGAATGAAGGTGCTTGTGTGTGTGTGTGGGGGGGGGGGGGGGCTGGCATGTGGGGATAGGGGTTTACCTGTCTGAGGGTGTGTTTGTGTGTGGGGGAGGGGGGCAGTGGAGGGCTGGCATGTGGGGATGGGGGTGTACCTGTCTGAGGGGGTGTGTGTGTCTTTTGTGCATTTTCCCCCCCTTGGTGTGTGTTTAATTCATTGATTTAAGTGTGAATTCATTTTGTGCGGATGTCATTTCCTTGCAATTTTTTTTGTTACATTTTTTTTTTTATTGATGGTATCAATGTGTGTTTATTTGTTTTAACTTAAAGATCTGTCTGTGTCTGACTGTTACTGGTGATCTTGGTGGTGGCGGTTGCTGTTGACCGCTCCGAGATCTGCGCAAGCACAGTCCTTTCTAGAGAGTTTACTTGCTTGCGCAGATCCAGTACGATATTTTGGAGTTTGTCAATCGTACTCACCAGTTCCGCAGAGCTGAGTACAGGCGTGGTGTGTGTTGTCCCACTCTGCGTACCAGTGAGAACCGCGGTCGAGGCGCCATTTGTACGGACAGTCTCAGCCTTTTCGGTCTCATCTCTCATCTCTCCTCGTCGTAGTCGTTTGGATCTCCTGATCGGCCATTCTCACTGACGTATCTTCTTGCTTCTGCTGAGCAAGGCGGCTTCTTCTTGTCCTGGTCATTTTGGACTGATCCACGATGTCTCTGACTGCCGGAATTTTACCAAGTAGCAATCTCCGCCATCTTGAATCTCGTGTGTGTGTGTGTGTGTGTGTATGTGTGTGTGTGTGTGTGTGTTGTATGTGATGTGTGTGTGTGTGTGTGTGTGTGTACGTGTGTGTGTGTGTGTGTGTGTGTGTGTGTGTGTATGTATGTATGTATGTATGTGTGTGTGTGTGTGTGTGTGTGTGTGTGTGTGTGTGTGGGGTGGGTGGGTGGGTGGGTGGGTGGGTGTGTGTGTTGTGTGTGTGTATGTGTGTGTGTGTGTGTGTGTGTGTGTGTGTGTGTGTGTTGTGTGTTGTGTGTGTGTGTGTGTGTGTGTGTGTGTGTGTGTTGTGTGTGTGTGTGTGTGTGTGTGTGGGCTTTTTGTTTCTTGATAGATGGGGTGAATCTGCTTGTGTGTGTGTTTGGTGGTTTTATTTTTTTTTTTTATAGATGTGTGTGTGTGTGTGGTTTGGTCGTTTTATTTTTTTTTCTATATAGATGAGTGAAGGTGCATGTGTGTGTGGGGGGGGGGGGGGGACTTCTTTGTTTTTTGATAGATGGGGTGAGTCGTGTGTGTGTGTGTGTGTGTGTGAAGAGGGCTTATTGTTTTTTAATAGATGGAATGAAGGTGCTTGTGTGTTGTGTGTGGGGGGGGGGGGGGGGCTGGCATGTGGGGATAGGGGTTTACCTGTCTGAGGGTGTGTTTGTGTGTGGGGAGGGGGCAGTGGAGGGCTGGCATGTGGGATGGGGTGTACCTGTCTGAGGGGGTGTGTGTGTCTTTTGTGCATTTTCCCCCCCTTGGTGTGTGTTTAATTCATTGATTTAAGTGTGAATTCATTTTGTGCGGATGTCATTTCCTTGCAATTTTTTTTTGTTACATTTTTTTTTTTATTGATGGTATCAATGTGTGTTTATTTGTTTTAACTTAAAGTGAGTCATGATGACCCAAAGTTATCAGAAGTTTCTTTTAACCCTTTGACTCCCGCACCCTGTCCACCAGCATCCTGCATTGCCAACAGTGCCAGCAAAATGGTTAATTTTTGCAGTTGTTGGATAGGGTGCAGTAGTCAAAGTGTTAAATCAAGCTGTTACATCATTTACATATCTGAATATATCTATATGTATCAAGCTATTACATTGTGTGTGTGTGTGTGTGTGTGTGTGTGTGTGTGTGTGTGTGTGTGTGTGTGTGTGTGTGTGTGTGTGTGTGTGTATTTAAATATGCACACACACATGCACACACATATATAGTATACATATATGTATGTGTGTGTGTGTGTGTGGTATATATATAATATATAATGTATATATATATATATATGTAGTGTGTGTGTGGTTGGGTTTTGTCAAGTATATTGCTTTTTTTGTGTTTTTGTTTTGTTTGATAGATGAATGAAGGTACATGTATATGTGTTTGTGGGGGCTTTTTGCTTTTTGATAGACGGGATGAATGTGCTTGTGCGTGTGTGTGTGTGTGTGTGTGTGTGTGTGTGTGTTTGGTGGTTTTATTTTTTGTTTTTTTAATAGATGAGTGAAGGTGTGTGTGGGGGGGGGGGGGGGGGAGCTTTTTTGTTGTTGATAGATGATGTGAATGTGCTTGTATGTGTGTGTGTGTGTTGTGGTTGTTTTATTATTATTTTTTCTCTCTCTTATAATTGAGTGAAGGGAGTGAAGGTGCACATGTGGGGGGGGGGGGGAAGAGGGGGCTTTTTTGGTTTCTCTCTTATAATTGAGTGAAGGGAGTGAAGGTGCACATGGGGGGGGGGGGGGGAAGAGGGGGGCTTTTTTGGTTTTTGATAGATGGGGTGAATGTGCTCGTGTGTGTGTGTGTGTGTGTGTGTGTGTGTGTGTGTGTGTGTGTGTGTGTATGTGTGTTTTTTTAATTTTTTTTTATAGATGAGTGAAGGTGGGGGGGCTTTTTTGTTTTTTGATAGATATGGTGTGTTGAGGGGGGGGGGGCTGCCATGTGGGGATAGGGGTGTACCTGTCTGAGGGTGTGTGTGTGTATGGGGGGGGGGGGGCAGTGGAGGGCTTGCATGTGGGGATAGGGGTGTACCTTTCTGAGGGGGTGTGTGTCTTTAGTGA
>JAPXFY010000013.1:87236776-87314276 GCA_030674185.1 Monoplex corrugatus | reverse complement strand
TTAGGTTTGGCCTGAAGCCAACATTTATCCATCATCTTCTGCTTGATGAAACATCTGAAGTTTTGCTCAATTTTGTTCTGATTTTGCGTGTTGACTGTCCACGCCTCACAACTGTAGAACAGTATCGATTCAATATAACACTGAAGAACTCTCTTCCTGATGTTACTTGATAGGCATTTGTTGGTAAGAACTCTTTTCATCTTACTGAATGCTGTTTTGGTTTGGTCGATTCTGCTGGCTATTTCTGATGTGCATCTGCTGTCTGGTGAGGTGACTGTTCCCAGATATTTAAACTTATCAATCTGTCTCAAAGTTGTGCCATTTGTTGTTATTTTGCATGAGGGAATTTCTTGTTTTTTACCGATTACTATGACAACAGTCTTGTTGTACGTAGCTCCAGCCCTTTATTTTTGCTTACTATTTCTATTGTATTCACAAGGTATGTAGGTCTTTTCATCTTCTGCAATTAGAACGGTGTCATCTGCATAAAGAATGTTGTCATTTTTCCTGCAATCTTTGTTTCCAGGGCATTTTCTTTTAATTTTCTCATGATGGTTTCAATATGAAATGATATTTTGGAAAGAGTTCATATTGTTTTCTATTCTTATTGCTGCTGTTTGTTACCAATACATATTTCTGATTATTCTTAGATCATTTCCATCAGTATTGAGCCTTTCTAGCTGGCTGATCAATTCTTCATGCCTTGCCCGATCGAAAACCTTGGTATAATCAACAAAGTATAAATATACATCCTTATTGATCTTGATTGACCTCTCTATGATAGTTCTTAGGATGTATATTGCATTAATAGTTCCTTTCCATTTGACAAATCCACACTGTTCTGCTATTTCACTTTTGATTCTTTCTTGTCTGCATCATGATTGTTCTTAGTAGGGTTTTTGTTACATGACTCATCAAGCTGATTGTGCGATGGAGTTCGCATTCTATAGCCCCTGTTTTCTTTGGAAGTGCAGTGAAAATTGATTTTGACATATCTTTGGAGAGTTTTCCAGAAATTGCTAATTACAGGTTACTAAATCAATTAGATCTATACCAGATTAAGATGGGAGCAAATAGATAACTAAATGAAATGGGTAATGAAGACGGTGACTAAGCTTGATCTCGCTGTTCTGACGCATATACACGTGTGTGCCGTAGCTGTGAAGAAGTAGACTGAACATACATAACTGAGGTGCTCACACCAAATATTTGCCTCAGTTGATTTCAATATGTGCAGGAGATGAAGAAAGGGGGGTGGGGACAGGTGGTTTATGATGTGGGATGTTGTACACTATTGACTGTTTCCATTGACAGTTAAAATATGTTTAATAATGTTCATGGTTTAATACATGTATAGGGTTAGGTACTGAAATCCAGGAATAGTTCAGTATTTTGGATTGATGGATTTATTCACGTTCTTTTGTGGTGATTAAGGCTGAATGTTTGGGGTTATAGGATTATTCATGATGATGTTTATGTTTTGGTAAAGAGAGGGTAGATGTAATGTTTAGGATTGATGCATACATTTATGTTGTTGCCTGTCTCCAGAAAGCGTTGAATTAAACGGGTTTTTCGATTGATTAATGTATTCATGTTGTTTCCTATTTCCGTGAATAATGGATTTTATAAAAAACCTGTTGTCTTGAATTGATACATATAATCACATTGATGTTTCTGGGTTTTGGATTGATAAATTATGTATTCATGTTTGGTTCTTGTTTCCAGGAACAGTGGGTGTAATACCTGGTGTTATGAATTGATACGTGTAACCACATTGATGTTTCTGGGATTTCGATCAATAAATTATGTATTCATATTGTTTATTGCTTCCAGGAACAGTTGATGTAATACCTGATGTTATGAATTGATATGTATGACCAGGTTGATGTCTCTGGATTGATAAATTATGTATTCACGATGTTTCTTGTTTCCAGGAACAACAGATGTAATGCTTGATGTTATGAATTGATATGTTTACCACATTGATGTTTGTGGGTTTTGGATCGATAAATTATGTATTCATGTTGTTTCTTGTTTCCAGGAACAACAGATGTAATGCCTGATGTTATGAATTGATATGTGTAACCACATTGATGTTTGTGGGATTTGGATCGATAAATTATGTATTCGTGTTTCTTATTTCCAGGAAGAATGGATGTAATACATGATGTTATGAATTGATACGTATAATCACATTGATGTTTCTGGGTTTTGGATTGATAAATTATGTATTCATGTTTATTCTTGTTTCCAGGAAGAATGGATGTAATACCTGATGTTATGAATTGATACGTATAATCACATTGATGTTTCTGGGTTTTGGATTGATAAATTATGTATTCATGTTTATTCTTGTTTCCAGGAAGAATGGATGTAATACCTGATGTTATGAATTGATACGTATAATCACATTGATGTTTCTGGGTTTTGGATTGATAAATTATGTATTCATGTTGTTTCTTGTTTCCAGGAACAATAGATATAATACCTGATGTCATGAATTGGTACATTGATGCTTCTGGGTTTTGCATCGATAAATTATGTATTCATGTTGTTTATTTCTTCCAGGAACAGTAGATGTAATACCTGGTGTTATCAATTGATATGTATAACCACATGATGTTTCTGGGTTTTGGATCGATGAATTATGTATTCATGTTGTTTCTTGTTTCCAGGAACAGTAGATGTAATACCTGATGTTATGAATTGATACGTATAACCATGTTGATGTTTCTGGGTTTGGATTGATTTGTGTTGTTTCTTATTTCCAGAACAATGGATGTAATACATGATGTTATGAATTGATACGTATAATCATGTTGATGTTTCTGGATCGATAAATTATGTATTCATGTTGTTTCTTGTTTCCAGGAACAGTACTAGATGTAATACCTGATGTCATGAATTGATACATGATGTTTCTGGGTTTTGCATCAATAAATTATGTATTCATGTTGTGTCTTGTTTCCAGGAACAGTAGATGGAATACCTGATGTTATGAATTGATACGTATAACCACGTTGTTGTTTCTGGGTTTTGATTGATAAATTATGTATTTGTGTTTCTTGTTTCCAGGAACAGTGTGGGGGTGTTATGTGTGTGTGTAGGGAGGGGGTGTTATGTGTGTGTGTAGGGAGGGGGTGTTATGTGTATGTAGGGAGGGGGTGTTATGTGTATGTAGGGAGGGGGTGTTATGTGTGTGTGTAGGGAGGGGGTGTTACGTGTGTGTGTAGGGAGGGGGTGTTATGTGTGTGTGTAGGGAGGGGGTGTTGTGTGTGTGTAGGGAGGGGGTGTTATGTGTGTGTGTAGGGAGGGGGTGTTATGTGTGTGTGTAGGGAGGGGGTGTTATGTGTGTGTAGGGAGGGGGTGTTATGTGTGTGTAGGGAGGGGGTGTTATGTGTGTGTAGGGAGAGGGTGTTATGTGTGTATGTAGAGAGGGAGTGTTGTGTGTGTGTATGTAAGGAGGGGGTGTTGTGTGTATATAGGGAGGGGGTGTTATGTGTGTGTAGGGAGGGGGTGTTGTGTGTATGTAGGGAGGGGGTGTGTTGTGTGTATGTAGGGAGGGGGTATTATGTGTGTATGTAGGGAGGGGGTGTTATGTGTGTAGGGAGGGGGTGTTTATGTAGGGATGGGGTGTTGTGTGTATGTAGGGAGGTGTGTTATGTGTATGTAGGGAGGGGGTGTTGTGTGTATGTAGGGAGGTGTGTTATGTGTATGTTGGGTGGGGGTGTTGTGTGATGTAGGGAGGGGGTGTTATGTGTGTATGGAGGGGGTGTTATGTGTATGTAGGGAGGGGTGTTATGTGTGTGTAGGGAGGGGGTGTTATGTGTGTGTAGGGAGGGGGTTTATGTGTGTATGTAGGGAGGGGTGTTATGTGTGTGTAGGGAGGGGGTGTTGTGTGTATGTAGGGAGGGGTGTTTGTGTATGTAGGGAGGGTGTTATGTGTGTGTAGGGAGGGGGTGTTTGTGTGTTGTAGGGAGGGGGTTATGTGTTGTAGGGAGGTGTTTGTGTGTATGTAGGGAGGGGGTGTTTGTGTGTGTGTAGGGAGGGGGTGTTATGTGTTGTAGGGAGGGTGGTTGTTTTTTGGTGTATGTAGGGGAGGGTGTTTATGTTATGTGTGTAGGGAGGGGGTGTTTGTATGTGATGTAGGGAGGGGGTGTTAGTGTGTGATGTAGGGAAGGGGGTGTTTGTGTGTGTGTAGGGAGGGGTGTTATGTGTGTTGTAGGGAGGGGGTGTTTGTGTGTATGTAGGGAGGGATGTTATGTGTGATTTAGGGAGGGGTGTGTTGTGTGTAGTGTTGGGAGGGGGTGTTATGTGTGTTGTAGGGAGGGGTGTTATGTGTGTGTAGGGAGGGGGTGTTGTGTGTATGTAGGGAGGGGGTTGTTGTATGTAGGGAGGGGTGTTATGTGTGTGTAGGGAGGGGTGTTGTGTTGTGTATGTAGTAGAGTGTTATGTGTGTTGTAGGGGGGGTGTGTTGTGGTGTATGAGTGGGAGGGGTGTGTTATGTGTGTTGTAGGGAGGGGTGTTAGTTGTGTGAGGGAGGGGGTGTTATGTGTTGTTGTTGGGAGGGGGGTTGTTGTGTGTGTAGGAAGGGGGTGTATGTGTGTATGTAGGGAGGGGGGTGTTTATGTTGTGTGTAGGGAGGGGGTGTTGATGCGTGTATGTTATGGAGGGGTGTTTTTGTGTGTAGGGAGGGTGTATGTGTATGTAGGGAGAGGGTGTTGTGTATGTGGGAGGGGTGTGTGTGATGTAGGGGAGGGGTGTTATGTGTGTATGTAGGGAGGGGGTGTGTGTATGTGGAGGGGTGTGTATGTGTGTGTAGGGAGGGGGTGTTATGTGTTGTTAGGGAGGGGGTGTTGTGTGTTGTCAGGGAGGGGGTGTTTGTGTGTGTTAGGGGGGGTGTTATGTGTGTATGTAGGGAGGGGGTGTGTGTGTGGGGTGTTGTGTGTATGTAGGGAGGGGTGTATGTGTGTATGTAGGGAGGGTGTATGTGTGTATGTAGGGAGGGGTGTATGTGTGTGTAGGGAGGGGGTTTGTGTTGTAGGGATGGGGTGTATGGGGGGTGTTATGTGTGTGGAGGTGTTATGTATGGGAGAGGTGTTTGTGTGTTGTAGGGAGGGGTGTTATGTGTGTGTGTAGGGAGGGGTTGGTAGTGGGGCGTGTATGTGTGTGTAGGGAGGGGTGTTATGTGTGTATGTAGGGAGGGGTGTTATGTGTATGTAGGGAGGCGGTGTTTGTGTGTGTGTAGGGAGGGGGTGTTATGTGTGTGTGTAGGGAGGGGGTGTTGTGTGTATTGGGAGGTTTGTTTATGTGTGTATTAGGGGAGGTTTTTTTATGTGTGTAGGGAGGGGTGTTATCTGTGATGTAGGGAGGGGGTGTTATGTGTATGTAGGGAGGGGTGTTTGTGTGTGTGTAGGGAGGGGGTGTTATCTGTGTTTAGGGAGGGGGTGTTTTGTGTGTAGGGAGGGGTGTTATGTGTGTGTAGGGAGGGGTGTTGTGTGTATGTTGGGGAGGGGGTGTGTGTTATGTAGGGAGGGGGTGTATGTGTGTGTAGGAGGGGTGTGTTATGTTGTATGTAGGGAGGGGTTGTTATGTGTGTAGGGAGGGGGTGTTATGTGTGTATGTAGGAGTGTAGTGTGTGTAGGGAGGGGGTGTTATGTGGTATGTAGGGAGGGGGTGTTATGTGTGTGTAGGGAGGGGGTGTTATGTGTGTATGTAGGAAGGGTGTTTTGTGTGTGTAGAAGGGGTGTTGTGTGTATGTAGGGAGGGGGTGTTATGTGTATGTAGGGAGGGGTGTTATGTGTGGTTGTAGGGGGGGGTGTTATGTGTGTGTAGGGAGGGGGTGTTTGTTGTGTGTGTGTAGGGAGGGGGTGTTATTGTTTGTAGGGAGGGGGTGTTATGTGTAATTAGGAAGGGTGTTTGTTGTGTAGGGAGGGTGTTTGTGTGTATGTAGGAGGGTGTGTTGTGTGTATGTAGGAGGGGGTGTTGTGTGTTGTAGGGAGGTGTGTTGTGTGTTGTAGGGAGGGGGTGTTATGTGTGTATGTGGGAGGGTATTGTGTATGTGGGGGGGTGTTATGTGTGTGTAGGGAGGGGTGTATGTGTATGTAGGGAGGGGTGTTATGTGTTGTTGGGAGGGTGTTATGTGTGTGTAGGGAGGGGGTTATTTGTGTGTAGGAGGTGTGTTATGTGTATGTATGGAGGAGGGGTGTAGGGTGTTTGTGTATGAGGAGGGGGTTTGTGTGTTTGTTGGGGGGTGTTATGTGTGTATGTAGGGGGGGTGTTATGTGTGTGTAGGAGGGGGTGTTATTGTATGTAGGAGGGGTGTTAGTGTGTGGGAGGGGTGTTGTGTATGTAGGGAGGGGTGTTTGTGTTTAGGAGGGGGTGTTGTGTGTATGTAGGGAGGTGTATGTGTGGGGAGGGGTGTGTGTGGGGAGGGTGTAGTGTATGTAGGGAGGGGGTGTTGTGTTGGTGGGGGGTTTTGTGTTAGGGAGGTGTGTTTTAGGGGGGTGTTATGTGTGATGTAGGGAGGGGGTGTTTGTGTGTATGTAGGGAGGGGTGTTATGTGTATGTAGGGAGGGGGTATTGTGTGTGTGTAGGGAGGGGTGTTATGTGTGTAGGGAGGGGTGTTATGTGTGTGTAGGGATGGTGTTGGTGTATGTAGGGAGGGGGTGTTATGTGTGTGTAGGGAGGGGGTGTTGTGTGTGTGTAGGGAGGGGGTGTTATGTGTGTATGTATAATACACTACTGATAACACCCATCATAATACACCACAGACAACGTCCCTCCATTATAACACACCACAGACAACACCCACCATTTATAACACCACAGACATCACCCCACCGTTATAACACACCACAGACAACACCCCACCATTATAATACACCACAGACAGCGTCCCTCCATTATAACACACCACAGACAACACCCACACCATTTATAACACCACAGACAACACCCCACCGTTATAACACACCACAGACAACACCCCACCATTATAATACACCACAGACAACATCCCTACATTATAACACACCACAGACAACACCCCACCGTTATAACACACCACAGACAACACCCCACCATTATAATACACCACAGACAACGTCCCTCTATTATAACACACCACAGACAACGTCCCTCTATTATAATATACCACAGACAACACCCCTCCATTATAATACACCACATACAACATCACTACATTATAATACACCACAGACAACACCCCTCCATTATAATACACCACATACAACGTCCCTCTATTATATAATACACCACAGACAACGTCCCTCTATTATAATACACCACACACAACGTCCCTCTATTATAATACACCACAGACAACGTCCCTCTATTATAATATACCACAGACAACACCCCACCATTATAATACACCACAGACAACACCCCACCATTATAATACACCACAGACAACACCCCTACATTATAATACACCACAGACAACACCCCTACATTATAATACATCACAGACAACGTCCCTCCATTATAATACATCACAGACAACGTCCCTCCATTATAATACACCACAGACAACGTCCCTCTATTATAATACACCACAGACAACACCCCACCATTATAATACACCACAGACAAACACCCTACATTATAATACACCACAGACAACACCCCTACATTATAATACATCACAGACAACGTCCCTCCATTATAATACATCAGAGACAACGTCCCTCCATTATAATACACCACAGACAACGTCCCTCTATTATAATACACCACAGACAACGTCCCTCTATTATAATACACCACAGACAACACCCCTACATTATAATACACCACAGACAATACCCCTACATTATAACACACCACAGACAACACCCCTACATTATAACACACCACAGACAACACCCCTACATTATAACACACCACAGACAACATCCCTACATTATAACACACCACAGACAACATCCCTACATTATAACACACCACAGACAACACCCCTACATTATAACACACCACAGACAACATCCTTACATTATAATACACCACAGACAACATCACTACATTATAAACACCACAGACAACACCCTACATTATAACACACCACAGACAACACCCCTACATTATAACACACCACAGACAACACCCCTACATTATAACACACCACAGACAACACCCCTACATTATAACACACCACAGACAACATCCTTACATTATAATACACCACAGACAACATCACTACATTATAACACACCACAGACAACATCCCTACATTATAACACACCACAGACAACATCCCTACATTATAACACACCACAGACAACATCACTCCATTATAACACACCACAGACAACATCCCTTCATTATAATACACCACAGACAACATCCCTACATTATAAACACCACAGACAACATCCCTATATTATAACACACCACAGACAACACCCCTACATTATAACTCACCACAGACAACATCACTCCATTATAACACACCACAGACAACGTCCCTCCATTATAACACACCACAGACAACACCCCTACATTATAATACACCACAGACAACATCACTCCATTATAACACACCACAGACAACGTCCCTCCATTATAACACACCACAGACAACACCCCTACATTATAATACACCACAGACAACATCACTCCATTATAACACACCACAGACAACACCCCTACATTATAACACACCACAGACAACATCACTCCATTATAACACACCACAGACAACATCCCTCCATTATAATACACCACAGACAACACCCCTCCATTATAACACACCACAGACAACAACCCTACATTATAACTCACCACAGACAACACCCTTCCATTATAATACACCACAGACAACACCCCTACATTATAACACACCACAGACAACGTCCCTCCATTATAATACACCACAGACAACATCCCTACATTATAACACACCACAGACAACACCCCTCCATTATAATACACCACAGACAACATCCCTCCATTATAATACACCACAGACAACATCCCGCCATTATAACACACACACAGACAACATCACTACATTATAATAATAATAATAATGTTTATTTATATAGCGCATATTCCATGCAAACATGCTCACCAGCGCTTTACATTTCGCAAAACAAAAAATGTTCACAACTACGTATACAATGAGAAAACAACCACCATCAAAGCTACCCAAGTAAGAAGATACATCAAAAACCACAGAATATTCAAGTTCAAACACTGACTTACGCAATGAAACAACAACAGACCTTTCGTAATAATAACAATAATAATAATAATAATACTCAAAACAAGTTAAGGGCCACTGTTACAACGCACTGTAAAATCAAAAGCATGAAAGACATGAACTTGAATCAGAGTGAAAATTTAATTTCATTCAGTGTCAAACCGGAAAAAGCAAAAAACCGAGTTACAAAAGCACACACTCCTCGGAATGTGTATTTGAAATCAGGAGGTTGAAATGGACAATTCACAAACATGGCCTCTGACATGAAAGTTCATTCAATATCGGGTATGACCACCTCTTGCAGCGAGACAGGCTGTGCAACGGCGACGCATGGACCGAATGAGGTTGCGGAGAGTCGCTTGAGGGATGGCGGCCCATTCCTGCTGCAGGAACTGGACCAGCTCTTGTTGATTGGCTGCAGGAGGATGGTTGCGTCGGACAGCCCGTCCCAACACATCCCAGAGGTGTTCAATGGGTGATAGGTCGGGCGAGTTGGCTGGCCACGGCAACCTGACGACACCCTGCTGTTGGAGAAAGTTGGTGACGACAGCAGCACGATGTGGACGAGCATTATCGTCCTGCAGAACAGCGCCGTTACCAATGGCTTGCAGGGTTGGTAGTGCCACAGGGTTCAGAATTTCATCCCTGTAGCGATGCCCTGTCAGATTGCCGGGGACGTGGTACAGGAGAGTGCGGTGGTTGAAACTGATGCCTCCCCACATCATGACAGACCCACCACCATATCGGTCATGCTCTCTGACAGTGGCATCTGTGAATCGTTCGCCAACACGTCTCCAGACGCGCACCCTGCCGTCATTGAACCTCACGGTGAATCGGGATTCATCTGTGAAGAGGACGTTGGACCATTGCCTCACAGTCCACCTCACATGCTGTGTGCACCAGGCTGTACGGGCCACCCTGTGGCGTGGCAGGAGTGTCGTACGAACAGCAGCAGCCCTTGACGCAAGATTTGCCGCACGCAAACGATTCCGAATTGTCTGGTCGCTGACATTCGTGTTGCTTGCTGCTCTGAGTTGGTCTCTCAGCCCTCTGGCGGTGGAAGTCCGATCGCGCAGAGCCTGCGTCACAATGTATCGGTCCTGCCGTCTTGTCGTTGAACTGGGTCTGCCAGTACGGTGCCGTTCTGCCACCTGTCCAGTTGCATGGACACGGTCTCGTAGTCTCTGTATCACGGAGTGGCTCACTCCGACTCTTCTTGCCACTTCCCGTGTAGCAATTCCATCCTGGATCCATGCCAGCGCTCGTCCTCGGTTTGTGTCACTCAATTTTCGTCTTGGTGGCATGGTTATTTGTGCGGCTGGTTAGCCCCTTTAAATACGCACTGGCAGCCTAAGAGGTGGTGAACGCGTTCATCAGTAGTGCACCGTGCACGTGCAACCCATTTCTCTCGCATGCTGTTCCTGTCCAGTACTAGGGGGTACAGCGAAAACACAACAATTTTCCATGACTTTCGCGTTTCTCGTGTTGCTCAGCATGAACCTGGTGTCAAGCGGATTTTTTCACATGCTTCAATCTGACATATGCACTGCTTCAGCAATACAGCAACACAAGTTAATTTGTACGATTTCATCAACTCGCGTCAATACACCGAGTTGTCGACACCAGGTGAAGATCGGAGGGTGGCCCTTAACTTGTTTTGAGTAGTATATATAGCGCACAGTCCAAAAAATTGCTTCTGGCGCTTTACAAGTACACACACACACACACACACACGCACGCACGCACGCGCGCGCGCACGCACACACACACACACACACAAACACACACACACAACATACACGATCGCAGGTTGTCAATATCATAAGCATAAAGAAGAAGCACCACGAAGAGGAGAAGTCAGCACGAGAACAGATGTGTTTTGAGTGAGGTTTTGAAAGAGGTAATAGACTCTGCGTGCCTGAGAGGAGTTGGTAGGGTATTCCACGTAGTGGGAGCCTGGTAAGAGAAAGATTGTTGGCCATAAGTTTTTGTCCCTACATTATAATACACCACAGACAACATTACTACATTATAACACACCACAGACAACACCCCTACATTATAACTCACCACAGACAACATCCCTCCATTATAACACACCACAGACAACACCCCTACATTATAACACACCACAGACAACTTCCCTACATTATAACACACCACAGACAACACCCCTACATTATAACACACCACAGACAACATCCCTACATTATAATACACCACAGACAACATTACTACATTATAACACCACAGACAACGTCCCTACATTATAACACACCACAGACAACGTCCCTACATTATAACACACCACAGACAACATCCCTACATTATAACACACCACAGACAACATCCCTACATTATAACACACCACAGACAACATCACTCCATTATAACACACCACAGACAACGTCCCTACATTATAACACACCACAGACAACATCACTACATTATAACACACCACAGACAACATCACTCCTTTATAACACACCACAGACAACATCACTCCATTATAACACACCACAGACAACATCACTCCATTATAACACCACAGACAACATCACTCCATTAAAACACACCACAGACAACATCACTCCATTATAACACACCACGGGACAACATCACTCCATTATAATACACCACAGACAACATCACTCCATTATAATACACCACAGACGTCACTCCATTATAATACACCACAGACAACATCACTCCAATATAATACACCACAAACATCACCCCTCCATTATAACACACCACAGACAACACCCCTCCATTATAACACACCACACACAACGTCCCTCCATTATAATACAACACACACAACGTCCCTCCATTATAACACACCACAGACAACATCACTCCATTATAATACACCACACACACAACGTCCCTCCATTATAATACACCACACACAACGTCCCTCCATTATAACACACCAAAGACAACATCACTCCATTATAACACACCACAGACAACGTCCCTACATTATAACACACCACAGACAACATCACTCCATTATAACACACCACAGACAACAACACTCCATTATAATACACCACATACAACATCACTCCATTATAATACACCACAGACAACATCCCTATATTTTAACACACCACAGACAACATACCTACATTATAATACACCACAGACAACATCCCTACATTATAACACACCACAGACAACATCCCTACATTATATAATACACCACAGACAACATCCCTACATTATAACACACCACAGACAACATCCCTACATTATAATACACCACAGACAACATCCCTACATTATAACTCACCAAAGACAACATCACTCCATTATAACACCACAGACAACGTCCCTACATTATAACACACCACAGACAACATCACTCCATTATAATACACCACAGACAACACCCCTACATTATAATAAACCACAGACAACATCACTCCATTATAACACACCACAGACAACATCACTCCATTATAACACACCACAGACAACATCACTCCATTATAACACACCACAGACAACATCCCTACATTATAATACACCACAGACAACATCACTCCATTATAACACACCACAGACAACATCACTACATTATAATACACCACAGACAACATCACTCCATTATAACACCACAGACAACGTCCATACATTATAACACACCACAGACAACATCACTCCATTATAACACACCACAGACAACATCACTCCATTATAACACACCACAGACAACATCACTCCATTATAACACACCACAGACAACATCACTCCATTATAACACACCACAGACAACATCACTCCATTATAACACACCACAGACAACATCCCTACATTATAACACACCACAGACAACACCCCTACATTACAATACACCACAGACAACATCCCTACATTATAATACACCACAGACAACATCACTCCATTATAACACACCACAGACAACATCACTACATTATAATACACCAGAGACAACATCACTCCATTATAACACACCACAGACAACATCCCTTCATTATAATACACCACAGACAACACCCCTTCATTATAACGGACCACAGACGTCACTCCATTATAATACACCACAGACAACATCCCTACATTATAACACACCACAGACAACGTCCCTACATTATAATACACCACAGACAACGTCACTCCATTATAACACACCACAGACAACATCCCTCCATTATAATACACCACAGACAACACCCCTACATTATAATACACCACAGACAACATCCCTACATTATAACACACCACAGACAACACCCCTACATTATAACTCACCACAGACAACATCACTACATTATAACACACCACAGACAACGTCCCTACATTATATACTCCTAATCATAATTTAAGGGCCACTTCTTCCTTCCTCTCTAATTTTAAGTTGAAATAATTGACAATGTTTAGAATTGATTCTATGTTTTATTTCATCATTTCCACACCTGTTTTGGAAAAAGAAATTAGCACAATGACCCATTAGTGAACAGCACATGCATTTAAAGGAACATCCCCCCTTTTCAAAAAACAGAAAGTGTCAGATTTGGCCAATCTGTTTTCAATATCGCGTGTGTCCGCCCCGAGCCTGGATGCATGCTTCACAGCGCCGATGCATCGACCCCACAAGGGTACGGAGTGTGTCCTGAGGGATGGCCGCCCACTCGATCTGCAGGATGTCGACCAGCCTGGCCAGGGTGCCCGGTGGGGGATGGTTGTCCCTGATGCGCCTCCCGAGCACATCCCAGAGGTGTTCAATTGGGTTCAGGTCAGGTGAGCACGCTGGCCAGGCCATACGGACGACTTCATGCTGCTCCAGGAAGTCGGTCACAAGGCGTGCTCGATGCGCAGGTGCATTGTCGTCCTGGAAGATGGCGCCTTGACCAAGGTCCACAAGCGCAGGCAGTGCCACGGCCGCCAGAACCTCGTCCCGGTACCGGACCCCGTTCAGGATGCCGTCAATGGGGAGCAGGGGGGTCCGGATACCACGGCTCATGCCACCCCACACCATCACCGACCCGCCGCCGTACCGGTTATGCTCTTGGACAGTGGCGTCAGCGAACCTCTCCCCTTGACGTCGCCACACCCGAGCCCGGCCATCGTTAAAGGTCAGGGTGAACCTGGACTCATCCGAAAACAAGACCCGGGCCCACTGTTGCCTTGTCCAGGTCACGTGCTCCCTGGCCCAGGTCATGCGGCGCACTCTGTTGACCGGTGATAGCACGGGTCGGACGGCCGGTCTCCGTGACCTCAAGTTTGCCTCATGTAGCCGTCTTCTCACCGTGCTGCAGCTGATGTTAGCACCTGTTGCGTCCCTCAGCTGACCCCTCAAGGTCACCGCAGTGGATGCCCTTTCCCTCAGGACGGAGAGGGCAAGGTAGCGGTCTTGCTGTCTTGTCGTTACTCTGGGTCGACCCGTGTGACGCCTTTCCTGGACTGCTCCAGTCTCATTGAAGCGCTCCAGCAGTCTCTGGATTGTGGAATGCGACACTTCAAGTCGTCTAGCAACTTCCCGCTGCGCTAGGCCTTCATCAAGCAGAGCGAGGGCTCTCCCCCGCTGCTCATCCGTCATCCGTCGTCTTGCAAGCATGGTTAAAACGAACCAAGAACGGTCCTTTTTATCCTCGTCTGCGGGCAACTTTGGCTGGAGTAGTGTTCAAAAAGGGCTTGCCTTGCACGTGCAAAGCGAATTTTGTCGCTACCTTGCCTGCGTCGTCAGAGAGACCCTGCTGAAGATTCGACAATTTCGTGTGGAAATTGTCTTCCTTGGGCCGCCCATTGCAAATCGGCAAATCCCCAAACACGTGCCAAAAGGAAACTGCAATGTTGTCTGAGCTCTTATCCATTCAGTTACGGCAACGAATTGGAGAAAAGAGTAAGAGAAAATAGGTTATTTCTCCTTTCAAAAATTGACTCAAAAACGTTCCTGGCCCTTCAATAATGACGTGTAGTATATAACACACCACAGACAACATCACTCCATTATAACACACCACAGACAACATCACTCCATTATAACACACCACAGACATCGTCACTCCATTATAACACACCACAGACAACATCACTCCATTATAATACACCATAGACAACGTCCCTACATTATAATACACCACAGACAACATCACTCCATTATAACACACCACAGACAACATCACTCCATTATAATACACCACAGACAACACCCCTACATTATAATACACCACAGACATCCCTCCATTATAATACACCACAGACAACGTCCCTCCATTATAATACACCACACACAACGTCCCTCCATTATAATACACCACAGACAACATCCCTCCATTATAATACACCACAGACAACATCCCTCCATTATAATACACCACAGACAACGCCCCTCCATTATAATACACCACAGACAACGCCCCTCCATTATAATACACCACACACAACACCCCTCCATTATAATAGACCACAGACAACGTCCCTCCATTATAATACACCACAGACAACGCCCCTCCATTATAACACACTACAGACAACGCCCTCCATTATAATACACCACAGACAACGTCCCTACATTATAATACACCACAGACAACGTCCCTCTATTATAATACACCACAGACAACGTCCCTCCATTATAATACACACACACAACGGCCCCCCATTATAATACAACACAGACAACATCCCTCATTATAATACACCATAGACAACGTCCCTCCATTATAATAATCCACAGACAACGTCCCTCCATTATAATACACCACACACAACACCCCTCCATTATAATACACCACAGACAACGTCCCTCCATTATAATACACCACACACAACACCCTCCATTATAATACACCAGACACAACGTCCCTCCATTATAATACACCACAGACAACGTCCCTCCATTATAATACACCACATACAACATCCCTCCATTATAATACACCACAGACAACATCCCTCCATTATGATACACCACAGACAACGTCCCTCCATTATAATACACCACACACAACATCCCTCCATTATAATACACCACAGACATCGTCCCTCCATTATAATACACCACATACAACATCCCTTTATTATAATACACCACAGACAACATCCCTCCATTATAATACACTACAGACAACGTCCATACATTATAATACACCACAGACAACGTCCCTACATTATAATACACCAAAGACAACGCCCCTCCATTATAATACACCACAGACAACGTCCATACATTATAATACACCACAGACAACGTCCCTCCATTATAATACACCACATGCAACATCCCTCCATTATAATACACTACAGACAACATCCCTCCATTATAATACACCACAGACAACGTCCCTCCATTATAATACACCATACACAACGTCCTTCCATTATAATACACCACAGACATCGTCCCGCCATTATAATACACCAGAGACATCGTCCCTCCATTATAATACACCCAGAGACATCGTCCCTCCATTATAATACACCACAGACAACGTCCCTCCATTATAATACACCACATACAACATCCCTCCATTATAATACACCACAGACAACATCCCTCCATTATAATACACTACAGACAACGTCCATACATTATAATACACCACAGACAACGTCCATACATTATAATACACCACAGACAACGTCCATACATTATAATACACCACAGACAACGCCCCTGCATTATAATACACCACAGACAACGTCCTACATTATAATACACCACAGACAACGTCCCTCATTATAATACACCACAGACAACCCCTCCATTATAATACACCACAGACAACGTCCCTCATTATAACGCACCACAACAACATCCCTCATTATAATACACCACATACAACATCCCTCCATTACAATACACCACAACAACACCCCTCATTATAATACACCACAGACAACGCCCTCCATTAAATACACCACAGACAACACCCTCCATTATAATACACCACAACAACGTCCCTCCATTATAATACACCACAGAATCACCCCTCCTATTATAATACACCACCAGACAACCCCCATTATAATACACCACATGACAACACCCTCCATTATAATACACCAACAGACAACACCCCTCCATTATAATACACCACAGACAACACCCTCCATTATAATACACCACAGACAACGTCCCTTCATTAATACACCACAGACATCACCCCTCCATTATAATACACCACAGACAACGCCCCTCCATTATAATACACCACAGACAACGTCCTCCATTATAATACACCACAGACAACATCCCTCCATTATAATACACCACAACACACCCCTCCATTATAATACACCACAGACAACGTCCCTCATTATAATACACCACAGACAACACCCTCCATTATAATACACCACACAGACACTCCCTCCATTATAATAACCACAACACACCCCTCTATTATAATACACCACAGACAACGTCCCTCCATTATAATACACCACAGACATCACCCCTCATTATAATAACACCACACACAACGTCCCTCCATTATAATAACCACAGACATCACCCCTCCATTATAATACACCCAAAACAACGCCCATATACACCACAGACAACACCCCTCCATTATAATACACCACAGACACACCCCTCCATTATAATACACCACAACAACGCCTCATTATAACACCACAGACACACACCCTCCATTATAATACACCACAGACAACATCCCTCCATTATAATACACCACAGACAACATCCCTCCATTATAATACACCACAGACAACCATATACACCCTCCATTATAATACACCACAGACAACACCCCTCCATTATATACACCACAGACAACACCCCTCCATTATAATACACCACAACAACATCCCTCCATTATAAATACACCACTTTAACACAACCCCTCCATTATAATACACCACAGACAACATCCCTCCATTATAATACACCACAGACAACGTCCCTCCATTATAATACACCACAGACATCACCCTCCATTATAATACACCACACACAACACCCCTCCATTATAATACACCACAGACAACATCCCTCCATTATAATACACACACACAACGTCCCTCCATTATAATACACCACAGACAACGTCCTCCATTATAATACACCACAGACAACACCCTCCATTATAATACACCACAGACAACATCCCTCCATTATAATACACACACACAACGTCCCTCCATTATAATACACCACAGACAACGTCCCTCCATTATAATACACCACAGACAACATCCCTACATTATAATACACCATAGACAACGTCCCTCCATTATAATACACCATAGAGAACACCCCTCCATTATAATACACCACAGACAACGTCCCTCCATTATAATACACCACAGACAACGTCCCTCCATTATAATACACCACAGACAACGCCCTCCATTATAATACACCACAGACAACACCCCTCCATTATAATACACCACAGACAACGTCCCTCCATTATAATACACCACACACAACGTCGCTACATTATAATACACCACACACAACGTCCCTACATTATAATACACCACAGACAACGTCCCTCCATTATAATACACCAGAGACAACGTCCCTCCATTATAATACACAACAGACAACACCCCTCCATTATAATACACCACAGACAACGTCCCTACATTATAATACACCACAGACAACACCCCTCCATTATAATACACCACAGACAACGTCCCTCCATTATAATACACCGCAAACAACACCCCTACATTATAATACACCACAGACAACGTTCTTGCATTAATGAATAGATCATAATCGTCAACAGCTCACAAAATTGCGCCACTGTGACCTGCAACTTAGATTTTGGGGTCTGTAGATGGGAAACTAATAATGATGTCCCCAGTTTGTCCTAACTGAAGGTATAACTATAACAAAATGCAGTTACATTTATCAGTGTGTGGCCTGGTATCAGGTAAATCAGTATAACCAAAACTTGGGAACATGATCTTCATAAGTAGCCATGTTTTTAATCATAAAACCAAGATACTGTTAACATGATCGACCAGCCATCCGTTTGTTTTGGCAAACAAAGGCAATTGTTTTTAACATCAACAATGTTAAAGATCCTTTCAATGTAAATTTGTTGTGATTACACAGGGATTCCGATGCATAAACAAAATTGTAGGGCTACTGACTTAAAGTGCTCAGTTGTCTGTGTTCTCTGGGCAATGCTTCCTTTTTTACTCTAGCATTTCGTTCTTTGTACAAAATCCTTCAGGTTTCAGGATGGGCAGGGGATTTTTCAAATGTGTTTAATAGCTCACATGGAAAACGGATATCCTGTGGATTATTAGATGACCACCACTGGTCACACCCAACATCAGTGCTCATTCAGTTTATCAGTCGAGTGGTAGGCAACATAATTACATGAGCAAGTTATCATAATATTAATGACCCTGTGTCACTTTTGCAGAGGTGTTTTATTATTCGACTGTGTGCATGTTTGAATGAAAAGGCTTGTGTATGTGAGCATGTGCAATTTCAGCCTTGAAGTAGACCAGCGTTTTTCTAAAAAGTCTCCACATTTTCCAGATCTTGGAATATTTCTCACACTTCCCTCATTTGTGAAGTAAGTGGAGGGTGAAGTGGTAGCACAAGAATAAAACCTTCCTAGACTTTCAAGGTCTGTGAGAAAACCACTTCTTTCTATCACTATAATAGTAGGCCCCTATCAGTATGTTTTGAAGTTTGTTGCTGTAAATAGACTGACAAATTGCCTGCATTCAACAAAAGATTGCAACATGGTAACAACGAATATAGGCCTACATTCTAATTCATCAAAGACAAGCTAAATTTTTAGTAAAAAATCAACTCCTGCATAATGTCGTACTCATCCATACCATTATTTCTCAATCCAGAGCATGTTCATCCAGTTACTTTTCTTTACAAATCGTCAAGCCTACATTTACATTTTTATGTTGAAAATGACAAAACATCGAACATGTATCGTGGAGGACGTTCTTCATGAAATTTTTTATGGGTAGCAAGTTTCACAAGGGTGAACAGATTTTTAGTCCCAGTGATGACAATTTTGAGGAAAAATCAGCTGTGAATCTATCTGCAAAGGAGTGTGATTGTGTTTACTAACTGATGTCCTTTTCCAACATAGCATGACTTTGTTGCTCTAGGAAAAAAATCTAACTGCACTAAAGATTGATTTATCAACTCTGCTGCTTTGGCAACAAAATCTGACAACACAAAAGATTATTCTATCACCTTTAAACATGCCGGATCGAAGGCAAATCTGTCACTGATAAGAGGACAGAGGTGCTTTTTATGCCAGTATCATTTTCCTATTTTTCAAAGCAGCTTCAGGCAAGAGTGCTGTTGACCTCAAGGTCTCTGTGTGTGTGTGTGTGTGTGTGTGTGGTGTGTGTGTGTGTGTGTGTGTGTGTGTGTGTGTGTGTGGTGGTCATTGGTTTAATGTCTATTCACTTAAGTGATTTTAGACAAATAAACAAAAAATAGTGAATCAATAAATAAAACAATGATAATGCTAATAACGATGATAATAATGATAAACAAATAATAAGTAAATAAACAATTGAATAAATGAACAAATAAGTACGTAAAAAAATGCGATGTGGGGAAGGGGAATAGAAACAGGAAGAGCAAATGCAAATGTTTATGTGTAGTTAGTCACGGTTATAAAAAAAAAAAAATTTAAGTTCAAATTCATATCACTTATAGCCCACTCGAGCATCAAAAACATATTTGGGCTAAAACCATGTGAAAAACAAGTTGGAAGCGAGGACAAGGCAAATGTCAGAGGGGAGCGTAAACATAACAAATGAAGTAGCATACTACAACAAATATTTACAATAAACTAGCTAACTGTAATCATGAACAGGAAGATGAACGATGTGTGTGTGTGTGTGTGTGTGTGTGTGTGTGTAAAAATCCTCAGGTATGTGTGTGTGTGTGTGTGTGTGTGTGTGTGTGTGTGTGTGTTTGTTTAAAAAATCTTCAGATGTGTGTGTGTGTGTGTGTGTGTGTGTGTGTGTGTGTGTGTGTTCCTCCTACAAACTCAGATAAGGGATAACTGATGCTGAAGTCTGTAGTCCCCCACCCCTCATCACTACAGCCATTAGCAATTATTATTCTCTGAATACCCAACAAAGGCACTGAGTGGAAAATGTATGACCATCTTGTTTCATAGTCATCCATCTGAAAATTTCCATGTCCTTTGTGTTACAGATTCAGAAACAGGAAACATTGAGATTATAGCATGGCCATCCAAACTTTGCTTGGAAAAAAAGACACCAACAAGGTGGAATTAACCCTTTGACTCCAGCAACCTGTCAACCAACTGCAAAAACTTAACCCTATGACTCCCTCACCCTATCCACCAGCTTCCTGAAGGAAGCTGGTGGATAGGTTGAGGGAGTCAAAGGGTTGAGTTTTTGCTTTGCTAGCATGGTTGACAATGCAGGATGCTGGCGGACAGTGTGCGGGAGTCAAAGGGTTAATGAATTAAAAAAATGGAACAATTTAATCTCTACTGCCTCATCACCAATTAATGAATTAAAAAAATGAAATCAATCTCTAGTGCCTCACCAGATAAACATCACTTCAAACAAAAATAAAATGCAAACAGCAGTGACATAGGTTTCAGACGTTTATTTCAACAGACACACAGTGAATATCAAACAGCTCTCTATTTCAGAGGGATGAAACGTGAAGAGTGTGTGGCTCCAATACCTGGACGACCGTGCTTGACAGGTTTGTAGGTGATGGAGAACTCGCCCAGGTAGTGGCCGATCATCTCCGGCTGACAACAGAGGGAAAAACACCATATACTAAATAAATACACTACTGATCTGTCCCTCACTTAAACACATTTTTTTTTGCTGATGTTCAGTAAATCCACTACCAAATAATGACTTGCTCCTTATGCAAAGTTAAATACTAGTGTTCTAGAATTTTAAAACTGAAATTCTAGATGCATGAAGACTTAACATTTCTCGTCTCTTCTTTCATCAAAACATGTGAAAAACAAGTAGGAAGCGAGGACAAGGCAAAATGTCAGAGGGGAGCGCAAGCATAACAAATGAAGTAGCATACTACAACAAATATCTACTGCCTCACCACCAATTAATGAATTAGAAAAATGAAATCAATCTGTTGTAGCATTTTGGCGACATCGGCGGTCTGCCCTACTGTCGCCAAAATGCACATCAGCGGTGAAAGGGTTGTTTCCAACATTCTGGTAGCGTCAGTCGAGTGTTTTCCAAGTCCCTCTCCCCCTCTACCTATTCCAACTCCTTGCCAGTGTACAGGGTTCTGTGCAGACTCTTCTTTCATCAAAACATGTTGGACTGGTGTGAAGGTGACGTGTATGTCCAAGGAACTGATGAAATTCCATGGTCATAACGACACACTGTCTTCCTATTCCTGACAGCAACACACTCCATCCCACTCAAAAACAAAACAAAACAAAACAAAACCACCACCACCAACAACAACAACAAAGACAACCAGCATCATTGACAGGACTGGTGTGGTGACATGGAGATGACATACCTTGATTTCAACCTGGTTGAAGGTTTTTCCATTGTAGACACCAACAATGCTGCCGATCATCTCTGGCACCACAATCATGTCACGCAGATGTGTCTTGACAACCTGTACATACACACACACACACATAATATATTCATGCAATTCTGGGATAATACCACTATGACCAGGAAATGAGTAAGAAGCTACTGACATAGCCTGTATCAGGAGATAACTGACGCCATGACAACACAAACGCCATGACAACACAAACTTATTCTAACAGATTTCCATCCCCGCTATATTTCTCACAATGTTGTATACATTTTAAAACCCCATCAGCACTGCAAGCTGGCTAATTCTTTTGACAGAAACGTGTATTCAAGATCTGATAGAGTTTAATCCCAACCAGAAACAGGCCTGTTCACTGCCCATCTTAACCCCTTCACCGCCAGTGATTTCAGAATGGTAAAGTCCTTAGCACCAGCTGTTTTACAAAAAAAAAAAGCACCTACTAATTTCAAATGACTGTAACTTTCTTTTTTCTCAACCAAATTGCTTTGTTTGTTTTTTTTTTAAAAAGAAAGAAAAATGATTGGGGTTTGGGATTATGCAACAATAAGGTATGTTTATGCAACGGACTCATTTACAAGCACAGTTAAGAGCAGCAAGTCAGAGAGTAACAGACCCTATTGTTGTCGCATTTTGGCGACATTGGCGGTCTGCCCTACTGTCGCCAAAATGCGCCATCGGCGGTGAAACGGTTAATGTTTCCAACATTCTGGTAGCGTCAGTCGAGTGTTTTCCAAGTCCCTCTCCCCCTCTACCTATTCCAGCTCCTTGCCAGTGTACAGGGTTCTGTGCAGGCTCATGGTGTCTGACAGATTACTGCTGGCAGATTTTGGGCGAGGCACATAAAAATTGTCCAAATACCATGAATCCCTCTTGAGCAAACTCTAAAATACAAAATCCAATCATCCCCCGACATATACACAGATAAAATGTTTACCTCTGAAACATCCAAACTTACACTGCTACAGCTTTTCTGGATGCACTTTCGTAATGGAAAAAAAAATCCATTCCTCTCCATGACGACCCAAATTACCGGTATGTAGAAACTACACATAAAACACAAATGTACTTAAAAATGTTTAAGTGAGCAAGCTTAACTTAGCCTAAAACATTGTCAAAAGTCTTACCTCTGGTTTTTCCAGGGGGCCTGCTTCTTTCTTGGCTTTTCTCAAGCGTTTGATGAGGGTCATAGGCTTGCGCTTCAGACCACGGTTAAATCGACGGCGGGCACGGCAGTGGAATAATTCCATCAGCTGCTCACTGGAAAAAAGAAGATGGGAAGAAGTCGTGTAAGTCACATAAAGGCACATGTATCGTACACACCCTTAATACTGTTTACAAATTGTTCAACAGAAACAAAAGATTTTAAAAACTTTCAGCTAGTTAACTTTTTGACTCCCGCACCCTACTCACCAGCATCCTGCATTGTCGATCATGCCAGCAAAGCAAAAACTTAACTCTTTGACTTCCTCACCCTATCCACCAGCTTCCTGCAGGAAGCTGGTGGATAGGGTGAGGGACTCAATGAATTAAGTTTTTGCCCTTGGTGGGTAGGGTGTGGGAGTGAAAGGGTTAAAGTATGGCACCCCAGCATTTGCTTTCTTTTCTGAAACTGTGGGCCAAAGACAAATTCTGTCATATTTGTCAACCTGGCACTGGTATTCTGTGTGCTACTGGACTGATACGCGAAAGAAAATACCAAGAAACAATATGTCTGCACCTTTTTCTGCCACCACTAATGAGAGGTCAGCCAGTTAACATTATCATGAAAGTCCGTCACACCTTGTTTTCTTCACTTTTTATTCCTTTCAGCATGATCTTTTCATCTAACACACATACAGAAACAGAGGCAGTCATGCAAGCAACCTCCAAGATGAATAATATTGATGAGACATGCTTATCAAGTGATCTTCTCTCCGACCCCCCCCCCCCCCCCCCCCCCGAAACCCCCCTCTGTGTTATCCAGATTCTGGAAACTGAAAAGCTTCCCCACCTGACCAAGGCCTTCCAACAAGTCAGAAAAACCAAAAAGAGTGGTGCTTATGTAGATCCCCGCTGTTTGCAGAATTTTAGGAAACAAGACAGCAGACGAGCTAGCAAAATGAGGATCTCAGAAAGACTAACCAGACAACATCATCAGCTACAATGAGGACAGAAGCATCATCAGACAAATCTTAACGCCAATGACTGAAAAGGATGCCACTTTCTGTCCTGAGAGCAATAAGTCGTCTTGATGAGGCTCCTCATCAACTACTACCAGTTGAAAGCTCATACCCGTATGAACTGCAAGTTCAAGCTGATGCCTTCACCTACCCCTGCAATCAAGAAGACCAGAAAGCTGAACATATTGCAGTGATCTCATCTCAATCAAGTGGAGGGTTAGATTTTAATGTGTTCACTAAGACGTGTTAATATTTCAGGAGTGGGATCTCCTTAATTGTTTTATTTAAGATGAACCTAACAAAACCAACCTGGACATATCCAGCAGCTGGTCCAAATCCACACCACGGAAGGTGTACTTGCGGAAGGTCCTCCTCTTTTTCTTTTCAGCCAATTCTTGTTCGTCCGCCTAAAAAGAGGAAAAAATCAACTTAGAAAGAACATAGGCCTACATAGGTTACATAATCAAACTATGATAGTCGGGTGACATGGGGAAGATTTTGTAGAATGTTTCTTAGCATTCAGATTTTCCTTGGATGTGTTGATATACATTTTGTTTTGCTAGCACAACAGGAAGTATGTTGCACTGTCTTTGTGAACTGCAATAATTTACTTGCCTACTTCCCTGCCCCTCAATCCCATAAAATACCATCCATAATGGACAAAATCTACTATCACGCATGACAAATTCTTTGTACAAACAAGGTGTCTTACTCCACACGCACACACACACACACACACACACAAAAGCGCTCAAGACTGGTACTACAACTGTGATCAGTGTTTCTGGGCTAGATTTCTTCCAGAGTTACTGAAAAGTGTTCCAGCCACTTTGTCGGGCAAGTGATAACATCATCAACAGCAATGTGTGTACTGTATGACACACACACACACGTGTGTGTGTGTGTGTGTGTGTGTATGTGTGTGTACTGTGTATGTATAAATGCATGTGTATAAGTTATAACTATAAGTGTGTGTGTGTGTGTGTGTGTGTGTGTGCATGCATGTGTGAGAGAGATAGAGAGACAAGACACAGAGAGAGAGAGTGTGCGAGCACACAGTGTTTTCATTTGGATGCTTCATTTTCATTAACTGAACTGTAGTGTTGTCGTGTATACGTGTGGTAGCGAGTGACCAGGCAAACGACAGGACAGTGAGACGTTCGTTTACACGTTTTATTCTTGTGTACGTTAGAAACAACTCTCTCTAGAGTTATCTGTCCCTGTCCCAATAGTCATTTATATTATCGTCTCAATAGACTACCTTATCATAACTATGCTACTACTACATCTCCCCCCTAAGCTGAATGACAATTTTCAAACAATCCCAGCAAGTAATATTTCTCTGTAATAGTTTCAACTATCACATTTGACTTTCTGAAATAGTTTTCCAATTCTAAACCATTTTTAAATTGTTTCTTGAAATTCTAAAATCATATTGTCCAAATTCTTCCTATCCATCCTATTCTACCCATTTCAAGTATAATGCTAATATACTTAAGAAAAAATAACATTAAATGAAAAATGGAAACTGTAATTTCCTTGCATGCACATGCATCAAAATTTATGTGCATGCTTGTTCAACACTTTGAAAATAAATGAACAAGAAGTATCGGCATTTCCTTTTTCAGCAAAGTGTCAATATGCCGGAAAATTAGTTAAACATGTTTCCATTTAACTGTAAAGATAAAATAGGAGTGCACTATAACTGTGATTTAACTCTCATACTATGTGTCTATAATTAACAAAATCCAAACATGCATTTGTAACAAGCGTGTCATAACACTTTCATGAATGTCTGTTTGTGATGTAAACAATTAAAGATTGAGTTTTTTAGGCTTTTTGACTTCTCTGCTTGCTCTGGTTATCCCTTTTGATTGTCACTGTGTGTTGTTTTGTTTTTCATGCACATGCAAATTTGTCTTTGTCTGCAGCTGTTTTGGTGTAGACTGAACAGATGGGGCAGGAACAGGATCAGATGGAGGTGAAGACTGCAGAGGCGAATGCTGTGAAGCTGCAGTTGTAGCAATAGTTGTCTCCCTAGTGTTTGGACTTGACTGCCTCCATTTGCTGTTTTTACACCGGCGCTGGTGGATGGGTACTCTTCATAAGTGGGTACCAAGTGTAGTCTGTTGCGGCGAATTGTACTGTTGCCACTGTGGACAATGAACGAACGAGGGTTTTGATGTTTGTTCACAATCACCCCAGTTTTGTTCATGTCTTTGATGTGGACTGAATCCCCTTTCTGGAGAGGTGGAGCTTCCTTTGCTGCATGTCGACTATTGTAGGCCAGACGTTGTTTTTGCTTTTGGTCAGACTCCTTTCGCTGTATTACTGGTAGATCAGGAGTGCGTGGAGTCAATTTTGTAGACAGTGTAGGAATTTTGGTTTTCAGTTTTTGGCTCATGAGCAGTTCAGCAGGTGAGTATCCATTACTCAATGGTGTTGCCCGGTAGATGAGAAGTGCATCATAAGGATCTGATGCTTTCTTGAGCATTTTCTTTATTGTCTGAACGGCTCTTTCAGCTTCCCCATTGCTGCGCGGATATTTTGGTGATGAGGTGATATGAGTGAAGCCATATTCCTGAGTGAAGATTCTGAATTCCCCACTAGCAAACTGAGGGCCATTGTCCGAAACTATGACATCCGGAATGCCGTCACGGTGTGTAGCAAATATGCTTTTGATTTGTGTGATGGTGCTTTTAGAATTGACTTGTTCCAGCAAGCGTAACTCAATCCATCGTGAAAAATAATCAATGATGACCAAGTACGTTTTCCCCTTCAATTCAAAAAGATCCATTGCAAGACGAGACCATGGTCTGTCAGGAAAAGTGGATGGAAGTAAAGGTTCTTTACCACAATAGCCACATTTGGATGCAGAATTATTGAAATTGCCTTGTCTGTGCAATTGTCTGTAGTTTGTGGTTTTATTTTGTATGGTACCTTTTGCATTTTGGAAGTGTGTATTTTGGCTAAATCTGTGTATTGCATTGATTGTGGTTTCACCCCGTATTATGGGTTGACTTTCAGCTCTAGCTTCTAGCTGTCGAGCGATTTGTTTTGCTAAGTCAAGAGTGAGATTTGCTTTGGCTTGTAATTCGTTTGATAGTCCATCATCCCGAACACCAACAACAATCCTATCTCTTATCAATTCTTCCTTCAAGGCACCAAACCCACATTCACTAGCTAACCGATACAAGTCTTGTATGAAAGAGTCAATGGGTTCCCCGGTATTTTGTACACGTTTATTGAACTTTGCTCGTTCAACAATGACGTTTTTGCGAGCATCAAAGTAGTTGTTGAACACTGTGGTGAGATCCCTCAGGTTAGTTGTCCCTTCATCCACACCCAGAGTAGTGAGAATATCATCAGCCACGTCCCCCATTGCGTAAAGAAAAACGCTTACCTGCTCTCTGTCGTTTTTCTGAGCTAAGTTTGATGCAGTTGAGTACCTGTCAAACCTTTGACGCCATTTCGTCCAGTTCGATGGGTTGCCGTCGAATGGCTTTGGAATTTGTAAACTTAGTCCATGACGAGGAACATTTTGCGCTTGATTTTCCTCTGCCATGCTGAGATACTTTTTCCGCTGCCACCATGTAGTGTTGTCGTGTATTTGTGTGGTAGCGAGTGACCAGGCAAACGACAGGACAGTGAGACGTTCGTTTACACGTTTTATTCTTGTGTACGTTAGAAACAACTCTCTCTAGAGTTATCTGTCCCTGTCCCAATAGTCATTTATATTATCGTCTCAATAGACTACCTTATCATAACTATGCTACTACTACATGAACCATATATTATAACTGACTGATAAACATCATAATGATGTATAAAACAGAGAATATTGTGAATAACATCTTATCTCCACCAGCAAGACAACAATCAGTGCTGTGTAAGGCCACTGATTTTTCTTACTCAGTTACTGGCACTATTACTACAATGAACACATGTCCATTTCCCCTTGAATTTCATATGGCCAATGTAAAAGGATTGTGCCCAGTGTAACAAATCCATTCTGACCATGGAAAATGAAGAAAACGGGAATGAAATGAAAACAAGATAAACCGGAGAAACAAACCTTAGTCAGATATGGATGGGCCTGAGTTGTAAACAAAGAATTGAAACAGACAAAAAGTTCAAGGACATAAGTGCAGCTGGAGAGCCAAGATCTCAATGGAATTTTTTTTTTGGGGGGGGGGGGGAAGGAGGTAGACAGTTAATAAAGAATGGTAAGTTTAGAGTTCATTCAATTCATTAAGATTTGCAAACAGGCACAAATGCATGCAAACGAAACACAGAAATTCAAACTGCATTCTATAGTGGATATCGTTATGGACTGTCAGGCACAAATACATACATGTACACGAAAAAAATTGTGTGCATATGATTATGAAGAAATGAAAAAAGACACCATGTTCTAGATTTTTTCCAAGGTGATAAATGTTTGTTTTTTTCTGGTAGGGATCTCGTATTACAGCTCCATAATCAAGGATTAATCTAACAAACATTCCCTTTTTGTGTATCATACACTGTATGTGGGTTTTTTTTGTTCCTTGTGGTCTGTGTCACAGCATATTAAAAGCCTAGTACTAGTAGTAGTAGGCCTACTGTACTACTAATTAAATACTACTAATAATGAAGATTTAAACGGTGCTTGCAACTGGATGATACCCGAGAAGCAAGCTCTTAAGCACTTTTACATATTGTTATTTATGGCCTACTTATCATCTTATGATAAGCTAATCTTCTTCTCATTTGCTGTTACTCTTGGAGTTTGTCTCGAGGATGAAACAGACATCTTGCCTTCTGAGAAGCATCCAAAGGTCCGGACAGAGTTCTCCTCCCTTGGTCTCAAGAGATGAAACGGGCTGTTTTTTCTTGCATGGTTATAATGGTATAATGGTTTGTAAAAAGCACTTACAGGCCCGGCACCTCTCACTTCAGCCTTTGTGGTTTTTCTTAGCTTATCGCCAAATGATATACCCTGTGAGTGCAGGGGGCCTGGGCTTTTTAGACCACCCTTATCTGCCTGATGGCTACATCACAGGACATATCTGACGTATTTTTTGTGTGTAGCATTGTCAGGTATTGTCCTGTCCTGATAGTAAGCATCTAATTACAGTATTATAAATCATTCTTGTATCTGTAACGTAAAGCCTCTGAATTCATTTGGGCCTACTGCACATTACACAAAGATTTTTAACTGTTACAGTTTAGGTGAAGCACAAAAAAACTCAAGCTCAGAAGCTGTTACAAGTGTTAGGCAAGCTGATAAAATTTGACCATGTTGAACATCCAGCTTGGCGCTAAAGTTTCTTATGTGGACCAGTTGGTACATTTGTACTGCTGTGGTCTCAAGTCCTTCTCCCCCCCCCCCCCCTTCATATCATGACCATGCTGGGTTTTTATTATTTAGGAATCACAATTTGTGCAAATATAATTATAAATGAAAATATAGATCTAGATTATTGTTAGATTGTCTTCATGTGCGACAAGAAGCAGTTCTTAATAAATACATGAACACTCTGCGCACACACACAACAAAAAGGCTGGTGCGTAAACTAAGGTCAGAAGAAGTAATAGATCTAGGTCTACCGCAGAATTAACAAACGTGGTTAAAAATTAATAAAATTGCGGCGATTTTCAATATTCATGAAAGTCAAGATAACTAATTTAAATTGTTGAGCAAAATAACAGCTTATTCCATGCCGAAAAACGCAGTGTGGCTACTCCTAGAACCTATGTATTTCATTACACTGATAAATCCCTTTTAGATCATGAAAACAAGCATAATTTTCTTACCATCATGAAATCCTTTCGTCTTCAGCTGTAATTGAAATACCTCGTGAACGGTGGAAGTAAGGTTTCAGGCATGCGCCGGAAGTTAATAAACAGGTGCCAGTAACTCTTGCACAACCCAGAGTAATTTTCGATAGGCCTAATAGTAATATGCTAATTATAAAATAGGACGACTGCTAGGGATTAACTACAAAGTATGACAGATGTAAATGGATTGTACAGTCCCATGAGAAGGCAAGAACGGTAGTTTTCATCACAAAGGTAAAAACAAAGGGGGGGAGGGGGGGGGAATAGGCGGGAGAGAGAGGGGAAAAAAGACATTAAGAAAATAGACGTTCAACAGTCACGTCTGAATAAACTGACCTAAACACAAAACGAAACTCAATAATCCCGAAAGTTAACGAATAGACGAAGAAAACAAACAAACAAATACCAACTCTTGCACCACCTGGAGTAATCTGCGATAATCGTAATATTGCACCACCCCGAGTAACTGTTCATAACAGTAGGCTAATAATCATAAAAAGAGAACGACTGCTAGAGAATGACTACAAAGGCAAATGTGGATAGTCAAAGACCCTAGAAGGGAAAGAACGGTTGGAACGGTTGTGTTCCTTGTAAAGGTAAATACGAAGAAAGAAATGGGAACCTCCCTCCCCCACAAATGAAAAAAAAGGGAAATAAAATGACACACACACACACACACACACACACACACACACACACACACACACACACACACACACACACACACACACGCACACAGCACACACACACACCCCTGTTGCGAGGACTTTTCCAGTGAAAGAAATACTGTTTTTGTGTACCAGGAGTGTGTGTGTGCGTGTTGTGTGTGGTGTGTGTGTGTGTGTGTGTGTGTGTGTGTGTGTGTGTGTGTGTGTGAATGTGTGTGTGAGCGCGCGCGCGCGTACGCATTCACGTGTGCATGCGCATGTGAACTTGTGGTGTGTGTTTGTGCACCATTACACAGATGTGTTAATTTCATAAAACAAAAGGAGAGAATCAGTAAGTTTTGATAATCTCTTAATCGTTCCTGTTCAACTTTGTAATGCACAAAATCATTTATATCAAGGTATAGTGTGTCATTTGTTGTTATTTTTCTTACGATGCAGGCTACTGAGTATTTCAAGTCTCTGATAAGACATGTTATCATCACCATCAGCATCATCATTGCCCTCATTCATCATGTGCCAGTACGCATGGTGTTGGACAATCATGGCCCTCCTTATGAATCTATCTTTTGTTGCTGCAAGTATATCTCCTTACCTTTCTGTCCTCATCCACCTGTAAAACTGTCTAATAGTTTCTCCCTGGATCTACCTGTGGTCTTTTTCCCTCTAACTTTTCCTTTGTGACTAGGTGCTCAAATTTCTCTTGCCTCATAAAATGTCCTATAAATGTGCCTAATCTTCTTCATTAATGTTCTTTTTATGTTTGCTTCTTCCAGGATTGTCTCTTTTGTTTTATTTGCTGTCTATGGAACTGTTAACGTTCTTCTTAGAAACCAATTTTCAGCTGCCTCAAACTTGTTCTCATTTTTGTGTTGATTGTCCACCTTCACATCCATACAACAATATTGGTTCTATATAACACTGAAGAACTCTCTTCCTGGTGTTAATTGATAGACATTTGTTGGTAAGCACGCTTTTCATTTTCCAGAATGCTGTTTTAGCTTGATCAATTCTGCTGGATATTTCTATTGTGCATCTGCCATCTGGTGAGATGACTGTTCCAGGTATGTAAACTTACCAACATGTCTCAAGATTGTGCCATTTGTTATTATTTTGTGTGAGGAGATTTCTTGTTTTTCATTGACAATCATAACTTCAGTCTTCTTACTATTTAGCTCTAGTTCTTTATGTCTGCTTTCTAATTCTATTATATTTACAAGATTCTGTAGATCTTATCCATTTTCTGCAATTAAAATGGTGTCATCTGCATAACGAAGACTGTTTATCATTTTTTCTCCAACCTTTATCTCAGGGCATTCTTCTAGGTTTCTCATAATGGTTTCACTGTAAATTGTAAACAAACCTGGTGACAGAACACACCCCTGCCTTACCCCACGTTTGCTATTTTTGACAGAGCATATACAATTTTCTACACTCACTGCTGTTATTTGTTCCCAATAAACACTATCAATAGTGAGCTTTTACAGTTGGTTTATCAATTCTTTGTGTCTTACCTGATCCAACAGCTCGGTATACTGAGCAAACATATGTGAATCCTTATTCAACTTAACTGATCTTTCTATGAGAGTTTTTAGGATTTATACGGCATTAATAATTCCTTTCCCTTCAACAAATCCACACGGTTCTTCAACTATTTCTTTTTTGATTCTGTTCCCTTTTCTCACCATGATTATTCTTAATAGGATTTTTGTTACATGAGTCATCAAGCTGATTGTACGATGGGGTTTGCATTCTACAGCCCCTGCTTTCTATGGAAGTGCAAGGAAAACTGACTTTGACATAATCTTTAGGGGTTTTTCTAGTGTCATAAATTTCAGTATGAAGGACTGCGTTACTTTTTCAACACCAGATTCATCTTGGGCCTCAATCAATTCTGCGGTAACATTCTCTGGTCCTATGGCATTTCCTGTTTCATCTTTTTCATTGCTGCTCTAACTTCATCTTTCATTATGGTGCTCCTTTAACATTCTTTCTTATGATGTGTTCCTCCTTTCTGTAATCGTCAAAAAAGTCATACTCTCCCCATTATCTAATAGTTTTTTTTTTCCATAATGTTCATACCATCTTTTGATTTTAATTTGAGTGAAAAGGAAAACACCGCACAAAATTGCTTCAAAATCGCGTGTCGAAAGTTTCGAAAGTTCACGTCACTAAAATAGAAAAGTGACAGAGTAAGCTCCCTTCATTAATTCTAACCGAAAATAAACGCCCGGAGCGGCAAAGGGTTGAAGGAATATATTATGTGCTCACGAAATCGTTCACCGTCTGGAAATGAACGGAAAACGCAATCTATCCATTCGGCGAAAAGAACTGAACCTGCATAGACCTACGTCTTGTCTCGAAAGTCACTTCACAATATAATTATATAATTCATTGTGGAGCAACTGTCAACGCAAGCGATATATTGGGAGAAACAACTGATCCCGCAAAGATCGACGCCTTATCTTCAATGTCATTTCATGATACGAAACACTGCGGAGATACTGGCAACATGATCTATCCATTCGGAGAAAATAATTGAACTGAACCAACAGAGATCTACATCTTGTCTTGACAGTCAGCTCGCGTCACTGTAAGCAACTGTCAACACAAACGATCTATTGGATTTAAAAGAATTGAAACTACATCTACGTTTTATCTTTGAAATTTGTAGGCTAGAACTGATGAAAAACAACAACGAGGAAAAATAAGACAAAAACAATAACAACAACATCATCACCATCAACTACCACAATAACAACAACAGTGATGGCTACAGCAGATAACAAGAAAGTGTGTCTTCGATTTCATGACAACCACAATAAACGTGTTCAGCTCAGCAACGACAACCAGACCGTGGAGACAAATGATTCTGCCGCTGAAACTCTCATGTCAGAAGAACCCATGTTGCCAGATTTCTTGTACGAGGTGCGGTTAGATGCGGTGAACGACCTCAAGAATGACGTTTGCCTGGGCCTGGCGAAGAAACGTCTGGACAAACATCAGCTGTCGCCAGGAAAGATTGCTACTCAATATCCCTACATCTGTTACATGGGACCCGACGGTGTTCGTGCCTTTTGTGACCCTATGCGTGACCTGACGATAGAACCACTCAGAAAGCCACCGGTGGGCACTCAGGTAGGACTGTGTATGGACAGTGCTATGAGGATTCACCTGTACATCAACGGTGTGAACGCTGACGTCGTTCTCACCTCCAAAGCACCTAAAGTTTGCTATTTCATGTTCTTCATGACAGCCTATTGCACCAAGGTGACCTGTCTGCCTGTCAAATGCGTCAAATGCAAAATGTCAAACCTGGACCCAGACCACAAGTGCCAGAATATCACCTGACGCGTATAACAGACACTGTTGGTACTCTTTGACTCTAAAAATCCTCTGCTCTCACCTACTGGTATGTGTTCATGCGTTGAGTGAATTTGTTAATTCCGTAATTGTCAGTTTGCAGCCATTAACTCATTCTATACTGCCCGAGTTCTTCCTTCATCATACTCACTATACTGGCCGTTTGGCTACTTTACAAGAAAATTTCTAAAAAATGAATGCAAGCACATACAGTTTTGATATTTTGTGGTAATGTGTAGAATAAAACAAACTTTCATGTGGCAAAGTTGCTAAACATTCTCTTTTTTAGTTATTGTTTTATCATATTTTGAAAAAAAAACCGCATATTTTATGACCATACAGAAAGGGGGTGCGTAATTCTCATATAATAAAAATTTTACACAATTATGGTGTTTTATAGTCACAGGCACTTCTAAATGATAGACCTTTAACCCATAATTGGTGACTTTTTGAACTTGAGGTGCGCTATAGCGTACCTTAGTAAAAAAAAAAACAACGTTGTGTGCATTAGGTACGCTATAGGTACCATAATAAAGAAAGTGTTAAGTCTGTCTATCTCTGTCTCTGTGTCTGTCTCTCCCTCCCTCTCTGTCTGTCTCTCTCCCTCCCTCTCTGTCTGTCTGTCCCTCCCTCTCTGTCTGTCTGTCTCCTCCCTCTCTGTCTGTCTCTATTTCTGAGCTGCGTATATGCATGTTCCTTAGGTCTACAATGTGCAGGCGTTTTGTTACTGTACTGTGTGCATACTGCTATACCCTTGTCTTTGTTCAGCGTGCATATTGGATACTTTCATGTTTCCATAAGCCTCCACACACAGAGTGGCTTACAGGGTCTTTAACCCTTTGACTCCTGCACCCTGTCCACCAGCATCCTGCATTGCTAACCATGTCAGCAAAGCAAAATCTTACTCTTTGACTCTCTCATCCTAACCACCAGCTTTCTTGCAGAAAGCTGGTGGTTAGGATGAGAGAGTCAAAGAGTTAAGTTTTTGCAGTTGGTGGATAGGGTGCAGAGTTAAAGGGGGTTAACGTGCGTTTTTTGATGTTCTGCGAAAGTAAAAACTTGAAAAAGAGTTCAGGCACTAGCAGGTCTACACATTGTGTTCATCTCGATTGGAAATATAAAACAAAACAAAAAAAACAAAAAACAAAAAGCACCTCCATCCTTTACCCACCAGTTGTACCCACGGAAATGCGACCGCAGACCTTCTGTTCTGACCATTCAAGGGTGGGCCTATTGCAGTCATCAGCTCATTTGGTCGTACATGTGTAACTGTGTGGATGTAGGCTATCATTTTTAAACAACTCGTGTGTGTGTGTGTGTGTGTGGTGTGTGTGTGGTGTTGTGTGTGTGTGTGTGTGTGAGTGTGTGTGTGTTGTGTGAGTGTGTGTGTGGAGTGTGTGTGTGTGCGAAAGTGGTTGTGTGTGTGTTGTGTGTGTGTGTGTGTGTGTGTGTGTGTAAGTGTGTGTGTGTGTGAGTAGGCCTACGTAGTTTGTGTAGATTTGCGCTATAAAATACGCAATATTTATGTATGCATGTGCGTACGTATGAAATATGATATACGCTTAACATTTCTGATTGTATGTATTAAGCATGTATACGCTCAGCTTAGATTTATGTATGTAAGTATGTAGCTGTATGTATCCATGTATACGCTCATATGTTGTGGTATGTGTGCATGTTACGCTCAGCGCTGTAGATTTGTTTTGTCAAGGATTTTGCGCTATAAATAAAATATTTATTATTTTATTTTTCATTAAATCTTATCTGTGACGTCAATGCAAAATACGAACCGAGACCAAATCATTCTCTCTTCGCTGCAGAAAAATTGACGGCTGAAAATATCGATATGAACAGCTTAACATTAATCTGATCTAACTACTGATCATTTAAACATATGGTAACAGTGCATGTACATCTTTCAGTGTTGGTGTGTGGTGTGTTTGTGTGTGTGTGTGTGTGTGTGTGTGTGTGTGGTGTGTGTGTGTGGTGTGTGTAAAGTGGCTTTTACTGCAAACGTTTTCCAAAGAAACTCTTATTTCTATTGCTGTGAGAATTTTTCGCACACTTAAATTATTGCATGCTGCGCATGGAAGCTCAGGATCTTAGTTTACTGTCTCAGCCAGAAGGCAAAATCGATATAGAAAAGCCTATTTTTAAAAATAAATTATTACTATTGTCAAAAATGTTATCATCATCATCACTACTACTACAACTACTACGACGACGACAACGACGACGACAGGGAGGAGGAGGAGGACGACGACGACCAAGACGGCTGCTGCTGCGCTACTACTACTACTACTGCTATTACCACTACTGGAACTTACAAATAGAAACTTACATTTTTGAATAAAAAAAACAAACAAACAAAAACAAACACACATAAAGGTGAAAAAAAATCCGTACTTTTTGAAATGGTTTTTGAATAAAAAGGAAAACTATTAGAATGGCTTGGCCATATGGTTCATGTGTGTGTGTGTGTGTGTGTGTTGTGTGTGTGTGTGTGTGTGTGTGTGTGTGTGTGTTGGTGGTGTGCGTGTATGTGTGTGTCGTCGCCCGCATGTGTGTATGTATTTCTGTTTAATTGAAAAAATAATTGCAGAACTTTGTCAAGGACAACTCTTGTTGTCTTTGGATCTCTAACATGTGCTAAATACATGCTGCACTCAGAACCTTGGTTCATCGTCTCAACCAAAAACAAGCTATCACACAATTTTAGCGGGGAATGGAACCGGAGATTTCTTGCTTCTACACAGGTAAGGACAAACTCTTTTGTCTTTGGATCTTTAACGTGTGTAAATACATGCTGCACTCAGAACCTTGGTTCATCGTCTCAACCAAAAACAAGCTATCACGCAATTTTAGCGGGGAATGGAACCCGGGAGATTTCTTGCTTCCTAGATGGGTAAGACAACTCTTGTTGTCTTTGGATCTTTAACGTGTGCTAAATCCATGCTGCACACAGAACCTTGGTTCATCGTCTCAACCAAAAACAAGCTATCACACAATTTTAGCGGGGAATGGAACCGAAGATTTCTTGCTTCCTACACAGGTAAGGACAACTCTTGTTGTCTTTGGATCTTTAACGTGTGCTAAATCCATGCTGCACACAGAACCTTGGTTCATCGTCTCAACCAAAAACAAGCTATCACACAATTTTAGCGGGGAATGGAACCGAAGATTTCTTGCTTCCTACACAGGTAAGGACAACTCTTGTTGTCTTTGGATCTTTAACGTGTGTAAATGCATGCTGCACACAGAACCTTGGTTCATCGTCTCAACCAAAAACAAGCTATCACACAATTTTAGCGGGGAATGGAACCAGAGATTTCTTGCTTCCTACACAGGTAAGGACAACTCTTGTTGTCTTTGGATCTTTAACTTGTGCTAAATGCATGCTGCACACAGAACCTTGGTTCATGTCTCAACCAAAAACAAGCTATCACACAATTTTAGAGGGGAATGGAACCAGAGATTTCTTGCTTCCTAGACGGTTACATTCCCAGCTAAAACCTGTGTGGATTTTGTGGCTAAATGCAGTGTATGTGCGCCCTCCACATTTAATTTTTACCGCAATTCATATTTATTTTCTATTACTTTAATTTTCTGGCATTTGCCCAAAATAGTGGTCAGTGTATCTATCTGTGCAGGTTTTTCTTTTTATCATCAACACTCTTGCAGGGTTGAGAAATCTAAAATTAAGATTTTACAATTGTATACATATTATAAATGTGTTCACGCATGTGTGTGTGGTGTGGTGGTGTGTGTGTGTGTGTGTGGTGTGTGTGTGGGTGTGTGTGTTTGTGCGTCGTGTGAGATGTGTGTGTGTATGTGTGTTTGTGTGTGAATGTGTGTGTGTGTGTGTGTGTGGTGTTGTGTGTGTGCGCGCGCGTGTGTATGCGCGAGCGCGCTGCCAATGCTGCTCAATCTGTTGGACATGGGACTGCAAAGGAACATACCTGGTTCAGCAGTGTTTTGGAGTAACGGAAAGGGCTTAAAACAGGAAGAGGAAAAAACCACTGAAACTAGGGGGGTCCGGGGGCATGCTCCCCGGGAAAATTTTTAAAAAACCAAGTGTAAATCTATGCCATTTCGCGCTTTCTGGACATAATTTCAAGAGATATTTAGTGCATAAAAATTGCTGTAAACACATAATTATTGCAGGAAGATATATACACGTATTATGAAGGGCCAGGAACGTTTTTGAGTCAACTTTTTGAAAGAGAACATAACCTATTTTCCTTACTTTTTCAATTCGTTGCCGTAACTGAGGGATAAGCTCAGCATCATTGCATGTTCCTTTTGGCACGTGTTTGGTGGATTTGCCGATTGCAATGGCGGCCCAAGGAAGATAATTTCCACACGAATTGTCGAATCTTCAGCAGGGTCTCTCTGACGACGCAGGCAAGGGTAGCGACAAAACTTCGCTCTTGCACGTGCAGGCAACCCTTTTTGAACACTACTCCAGCCAAAGTTGCCGCAGACGAGATAAAAAGGACCCGTTCTTGGTTCGTTTTAACCATGCTTGCAAGACGACGGATGACGGATGAGCAGCGTGGGAGAGCCCTCGCTCTGCTTGATGAAGGCCTAGCGCAGCGGGAAGTTGCTAGACGACTTGAAGTGTCGCATTCCACAATCCAGAGACTGCTGGAGCGCTTCAATGAGACTGGAGCAGTCCAGGAAAGGCGTCACACGGGTCGACCCAGAGTAACGACAAGACAGCAAGACCGCTACCTTGCCCTCTCCGTCCTGAGGGAAAGGGCATCCACTGCGGTGACCTTGAGGGGTCAGCTGAGGGACGCAACAGGTGCTAACATCAGCTGCAGCACGGTGAGAAGACGGCTACATGAGGCAAACTTGAGGTCACGGAGACCGGCCGTCCGACCCGTGCTGTCACCGGTCAACAGAGTGCGCCGCATGACCTGGGCCAGGGAGCACGTGACCTGGACAAGGCAACAGTGGGCCCGGGTCTTGTTTTCGGATGAGTCCAGGTTCACCCTGACCTTTAACGATGGCCGGGCTCGGGTGTGGCGACGTCAAGGGGAGAGGTTCGCTGACGCCACTGTCCAAGAGCATAACCGGTACGGCGGCGGGTCGGTGATGGTGTGGGGTGGCATGAGCCGTGGTACCCGGACCCCCCTGCTCCCCATTGACGGCATCCTGAACGGGGTCCGGTACCGGGACGAAGTTCTGGCGGCCGTGGCACTGCCTGCGCTTGTGGACCTTGGTCAAGGCGCCATCTTCCAGGACGACAATGCACCTGCGCATCGAGCACGCCTTGTGACCGACTTCCTGGAGCAGCATGAAGTCGTCCGTATGGCCTGGCCAGCGTGCTCACCTGACCTGAACCCAATGGAACACCTCTGGGATGTGCTTGGGAGGCGCATCAGGGACAACCACCCCCCACCGGGCACCCTGGCCAGGCTGGTCGACATCCTGCAGATCGAGTGGGCGGCCATCCCTCAGGACACACTCCGTACCCTTGTGGGGTCGATGCATCGGCGCTGTGAAGCATGCATCCAGGCTCGGGGCGGACACACGCGATATTGAAAACAGATTGGCCAAATCTGACACTTTCTGTTTTTTGAAAAGGGGGGGATGTTCCTTTAAATGCATGTGCTGTTCACTAATGGGTCATTGTGCTAATTTCTTTTTCCAAAACAGGTGTGGAAATGATGAAATAAAACATAGAATCAATTCTAAACATTGTCAATTATTTCAACTTAAAATTAGAGAGGAAGGAAGAAGTGGCCCTTAAATTATGATTAGGAGTATATGTGCTATCATCATCATCATCATCAGGTGCCCTGCCGCAGGGCGTTGGCGACCATGGACTTCCAACCATCTCTATCTCTCGTTGCCCCCAGCATCTCCCCCACCCTCTTCATCACCAGCAACTCTGCAAGTCCGTCCAACATTCTCTCCCTGGGTCTACCTGGTGCTCTCTTTCCCTCCAGTTTTCCAAATATGTGCTATACGACATTCATATTGAAGTGGTCATATTGTTTGCCTGTGATGTAGGCCTACAATGCATACACAGTTGTCTCACCTAATGTTCAGCAGTTTAAATATCTGGGAATGATCATCTCACCAGACGGCAGGTGCACATCAGAAATAGCCGGCAGAATCGGCCAAGCCAAAACAGCATTCAAGAAGATGAAAAGCGTTCTTACCAACAAATGCCTATCAATTAACATCAGGAAGAGAGTTCTTGAATGTTATGTAGAACCGATAATGTTATATGGTTGTGAGGCGTGGACAGTCAACAAGCAAAGCCAGAACAAGATTGAGGCAGCCCAGATGTGATTTCTAAGAAGCATGTTGAGAGTTCCATGGACAGCAAATAAAACAAATGAGACAGTCTTGATGGAGGCAGGCACAAGAAGATCATTCATAAGGAAGATTCGGAAAAGACAGGCAACATTTATAGGCCATTTTATGAGGAAACGGGAATTAGAGCACCTGGTCACAACAGGAAAGCTGGAGGGAAAGAGAGCACCAGGTTGACACAAGGAAAAAATATTGGACGGACTTGCAGAGTGGCTGAGGACAGAAAGGGTGGAAGATGTCTTTGCGACAACAAGGGATAGATGCATATGGAGGGCCATGATCACCAACGCCATGCGGCAGGGCACTTGATGATGATGAATGCTCAGCAGAATGGCTAAAGTGTCAGTGAACGAAGATGATATCAGAACACAACATAAAGTTAGGGTGTGATGAATTTGGAGGATGTACTTGTTTTCTTTTGTTTGTTTGTTTGTTTCACTGATGATAAATGTCCTCTGTTTAAGGATTACTTTTTTCATACACATCAGTGGAAATCGAAAACAAAGAAAGAAACAAACACACACACACTGTAAATCAGCATATAATCATCATTGACGTAGGAATGTGATTCAGATTCGATATTGTTAGTTATTGTTTGTTCTGTTCTGTGTACGTCTTTTTTATACGTTTGTGTATCTTTCTCTTGTAGTATTCATTTATCTGGATAGCTTTACATTACGATATATGTAGGCCTATACATTGCAATGAATGCTTGTCTAGTATGTTTTGATTATGCATTGTAAACATTTCAAGATGCTTGTCAATGTTTTTCGAATATGTAGGCCTACTTGAAAATGATTGAAACAAATTAAAACAAAAATCAAACCAAACAGCCACCCCCCCCCCAAAAAAAAAAAAAAAAAAAAAAATAAATAAATGATGTAAAAAGATAAAAGAGGAAAATGATTAGTATGATAAATATATAATAAAAATAATCAAACCGTATAAACAGAAAGAAGAAGAAAGGGGAAATGATAACAGGATAGCATCACTGCTTCCGTCTGAGAATGAGAAGAAGAAGAATGCGAAGAATGCGAAGAAGAAGAAGAAAAGCATGAGACGGATAGCATCACTGGTTCTGTCAGGAGGAAACAATAATAACAAGAAAAAAATAAGAGCAGGATGGAGAGAGAGAGAGAGAGAAACCATACACAAGCGTGCGCACACATACACCAGAATACACATATTCATACACTTACACAAAATGAATACATACTAACAACGTCTTACCACACAAACACAAAAGATTCAACTAGGGAAACAAACACAAAAGATTCAACTAGGGAAACAAACAAAAGATTCAACTAGGGAAACAAACACAAAAGATTCAACTAGGGAAACAAACAAACGATTCAACTAGGGAAACAAACACAAAAGATTCAACTAGGGAAACAAACACAAAAGATTCAACTAAGGAAACAAACACAAAAGATTCAACTAGGGAAACAAACACAAAAGATTCAACTAGGGAAACAAACAAACGATTCAACTAGGGAAACAAACACAAAAGATTCAACTAGGGAAACAAACAAACGATTCAACTAGGGAAACAAACACAAAAGATTCAAAAACAAACACAAAAGATTCAACTAGGGAAACAAACACAAAAGATTCAACTAGGGAAACAAACAAACAAACAATTCAACTAGGGAAACAAACACAAAAGATTCAACTAGGGAAACAAACAAAAGATTCAACAAAGGAAACAAACACAAAAGATTCAACTAGGGAAACAAACAAAAGATTCAACTAGGGAAACAAACACAAAAGATTCAACTAGGGAAACAAACACAAAATACATTTCGTCTTTTTAATTTGCACAGACACGTCCAACAGATATTCAAACAAAATCCTCTAGCAGACCAGCTTCTTGCATAACACTGCAAGCATTTCAGCATATTTTATCTGATCTTTTTCATACAGTGTACCTTTCTTACTCTATGACTGGGCAAAAGTAAATTACAAACAATCATTCACAGTCCCAGTATTTGGTCTTTTACAGCACACTACAACATGCTTTCATGAATTATGAACCCCCCCCCCCCTCTCTCTTTCCCCCTCTCATGAACACACGCATATACACACACTCTGCATTTATTTACAAGAGCTTGGATGATGATTTCTCTGCCTCTCGTGCACTCACGCATATACACACACTTTGCATTTATTTACAAGAGCTTGGATGATGATTTCTCTGCCTCTCGTGCACTCACGCATATACACACACTTCGCATTTATTTACAAGAGCTTGGATGATGATTTCTCTGCCTCTCATGCACACACGCATATATATATATATATATATATATATATATATATATATATATATATATATATATATATTATATATATATATACACACACTTTGCATTTATTTACAACAAGAGCTTGGATGATGATTTCTCTGCCTCTCATGCACTCACGCATATACACACACTTTGCATTTATTTACAAGAAGAGCTTGGATGATGATTTCTCTGCCTCTCATGCACTCACGCATATACACACACTTTGCATTTATTTACAACAAGAGCTTGGATGATGATTTCTCTGCCTTTTTCTTTTTGCCAGTGCTTGAACTTTTTCCTTGTCTTGTGACATCCTCCACACGGCGTTGCACAGCCCACTGTTTAGTTGAACTCACTCACTGAGCCACCGCGAAAGACAAAACAGCTGCTCAGTGCCGAAGGAACCATACAAAGCGACGGTCTGCTCTGTCAGTGCCAGCATTAAGCTGCCAGCCACTGGCCGCGGTAAATTGTAGTGTCTGTGGTTCTACATCATTTATGTCTGACTCATCACAGCTGTAAGATTTTTGATAAAACCAACAGAAAGTACTCGGTCTGAAGTTTACAACGAGTACAAACACACCAGAGAAAGGAGAAAGTAATATGCACTTAAGAGGTGTTTACATTCATGCCATGCTACAGACTTTTCAACACCATCTTTCGGCTTATCTGATTATCCTCTCTGTCGCTCTGTCTGTCAACACGCACAGTGTGACACACACACACACACACACAGGGAGAGAGAGTGACACTAATGCACTCACATACATACACACACACGCATGCACGCACACATGTGCACACACACACACACACTCACACTGTGTACACACACACACTGCGTACACACACACACACATACACACTGCGTGCACACACACACTGCGTGCGCACACACACACACACTGCGTGCACACACACACACACATTTTTTAAAAGAACTCATTTTAATTTATGGCAATGTATTTGTTCTCAGGTAATCCCATTGGTGTCCAAGAAGTCTATGGGGCAAGTCCAGCTGTCCAACAATCAGAACCACTGAAAGTACAAGAAAACACACCACTCACCCCATTCAAAGACAGGTTGCGGAATAGTGAGGCCGGAATAGTGAGGCCGGAATAGTGAGGCCATGCTGGTTGGGTTTCTTGCTGAGAACAGTCTGCCTTTCTCTATGGCACCAAAACTTATTGACTTGTCCCAGGCTTTGGCAAGAGATACTAAAGTCTTGGAAAACATGTCAATGGATCGAACTGCGGCTTCTTACAAATTGAAGTATGGATTGGCCCAAACGTTTGAAGAATCTTTGTTGGAAGAGTTAAGGTGCACACCCTTCGCACTGAATTTGGATGAAGCAATGAATGCAAACAAACAGAAGGTAGTGACAATTCTAGTCAGTCATTTTTCAAAGTCTCTGCAGAGGATTGTGATCAATCATCTCACCTCATTTGTTGTTACAAGACTGACAAGTGAAACATTGTTCCTGAAGCTTGAAGAGATTTTTGAACATTTTCGCCTTCCTTGGAAGAACCTCTTGGCTATGTTAATGGACTCGTGCAGAATCATGCGTGGATCAAAAAGTGGTCTTGAGAAGTTGATCAGGGACAGGAAAGCACCCCATCTCCTTGATGTGGATGGTGACACATGCCATCATGCACACAATGCTGCCAAAACATTCTGTGCTGCATTTGAAAGGCATGTTGAACAGCTGATGAATGATCTGCATACAGATTTTGAGTGGTCGACCTACCAAAGAGATTTGCTGTTCAAACTCTGTGCTCCTTCAGGTAGCAAACCCACAAAGCCAGAGCAGTTTATTCAACATCGGTGGCTGTCAGTTCTTCAGGTAGGACAAGATACTCTTCGTCAGTTTGATGGGCTCACTTTGTATTACTTCTCTTTTTTGAAGGAGTCGGACAGAGTTCTCTACAAGGATATTGTGACAGACATCTTGAACAAAAGAAAAGTTGAAGAAACTGCAAGAACTGCCATTTCCAACCATCAAAAAGAAGTGAGAAGATCATTTTCGTCAATGACAAAAGAAGGGAAGGACAGAAAACATAAGACTTGTTGACAAAATTTTCATCCAGAGAGAAAAGACAGAGATGATTTTAAACCTCTACTGCTCAGTGTTACCTATCCTTAATCAATATGTGCTGTTCTTTCAGACCAAAGATCCTGTCATGCATGAACTTCACCCAAAACAAGAAGAAATGATCAAAGAATTCCTTGGCTGTTTCATTAAGCCAGAGTGCCTGGAAGGGGGAGCAAAGCATCTGAAAGAGCTTGATTTGAAGAACCAAAGCAACCAGCTTCCTGATCAAGAATTGTTTGTCGGGTCCAGAGTGGAAGACATCATTGCCAAACAGAAAAAAGGACACAGCATGGTCAGAGAGTTTCGTGAAAAACTTAGAAAGGCATACATCTCTTGTGGTGATGAGCTTCTGCGAAAGATGCCCCTGACAAATCGAGTACTGATGTGCTTCAGTTCCCTGGATCCAGTAATCAAAGGAAGTTCAATTGGTCTGCGGAGAATGAAAGATCTTCCAGTGATACTCAAGCATTTGTTTAACAAGCCTGATGAAACCCACCAAGACCAAGACTCAGAGTCAGTGGAACAGTTACTCAGAGAACAGTTCGACCGAGAGAGGAGAAAATTTCATTCTGATCGAAATCTTCCAGAGAAAAAGGATGGCATCAGGATTGACACATGATGGAACTCCATCAACTGTGAGGTGTATCCTCTGTTGACTAGGTTAGTGAAGGCTGCCCTTAGCTGTTTTCATGGACCGTTGGTTGAGTCTTCATTCAGTCTGATGTCTGACGTCATAGACAAAGGCAAAACTGGTATTGACATTGAAACATTCTCTGCCATCCAGACAGTGAAATATTCTTTCACTGCAAAGGAAGTTACTGCTGTTGAATGCTTTCGGAAAAAGAATCCACTGACAGAGTCTGTAGATAAGGAACTGACTGCCAACATGTCCAATGCTTGGAGAAAGAACAACGAAAGGAAGGAGACCAACAGAAGAAATCAGGACATGCTCAATCAGCAGCTAGGTGTCACAGAGCAGGTTTCCAAAAGAAAGGCAACTGAAGAGATCGTCACAGAAGCCAAAAAATCCAGACTGCAACACCAGACAGCTGTTTCACAGTCAACAGATTTGGAGAGCACCAGCAGCAAGAGGACAGAACCAACCACTGCAGTTCCAAGCACCAGCAGCAAGAGGACAGAACCAACCACTGCAGTTCCAAGCACCAGCAGCAAGAGGACAGAACCAACCACTGCAGTTCCAAGCACCAGCAGCAAGAGGACAGAACCAACCACTGCAGTTCCAAGCACCAGCAGCAAGAGGACAGAACCAACCACTGCAGTTCCAAGCACCAGCAGCAAGAGGACAGAACCAACCACTGCAGTTCCAGGCACCAGCAAAGCAGCAACAACCGGTGAACAACCACAGAGGGCAGCACCACCATCCAGCTGTGGAAAGGGCTCCAAACCAAAGCAGACATCTATTTCGTTTTTCCTTTCAAAATAGGGTGAGTGTCTTTGTATACTAATGTTTGCATGTGATCTATGGATGAAACTGTAAAAAAACCCATATTTTTTATATCCTCTAAATGTTTGAATTTTTTGCCCAAAATGCACCAGATTGCACAGATTTTAATGTCTGAAAAAAAATTTCCGGGGGGCCTTGCCCCCAGACCCACCTAGATTTTTGGGATTTCCTCTTTTTTCTCTTTTGCCAATTCCCACCCCTGGTACTTATTCCCCACACCTGGGGTTCATCTTTTCCACCCGTCTCAGCATTTCTTTCTCTTTCTTCCTCTGTCTTTTGGCTGCTTTCTTCTGCTTTGTTTGTCGGAGTCTGTTTCTTCTTGTTTTTTCTGTCTTCCCTTTCAGCTCGCCGTTCTTTTTCTCCTGCACATCCACAAAATGAAATAAACATTGCACTGTAACACAGGTGTGTGTGTGTGTGTTGTGTGTGTGTGTGTGTGTGTGTGTGTGTGTGTGTGTGTGTGTGTGTGTGTTGTGGTGTGTGTGTGTGTGTGTGTGTGTGTGTGTGTGTGTGTTTTGTGTGGTGTGTGGTGGTGTGTGGTGTGTGTGTGTGTGTGTGTGTGTGTGTGTGGTGTGTGTGTGTGTGTGTGTGGTGTGTGTGTGTGTGTGTGTGTGTGTGTGGTGTGTGTTGTGTGTGTGTGTGTGTGTGTGTGGTGTGTGGTGTGTGGTGTGTGTGTGTGTGTGTGTGTGTGTGTGTGTGTGTGTGTGTGTGTGTGTGTGTGTGTGTGTGTGTGTGTGTGTGTGTCCTTGTATTTTGAAAATGAAATACATAAATTTCATCAGATGTAGGGTAGAGGTTAAAGTTTTCCCATCACCCTGAGTCACAGGGCAGTGAGGTGGTACACAGCAGACCTTTGCTGTTCTCAGAGTTGGCATTATGAGGGCAGTATTATGAGGGCAGTATTATGAGGGCAGCATTATGAGGGCAGTATTATGAGGGCAGTATTATGGGGGCAGCATTATGAGGGCAGTATTATGGGGGCAGCATTATGAGGGCAGTATTATGAGGGCAGTATTATGAGGGCAGTATTATGAGGGCAGTATTATGAGGGCAGTATCCATCTCCACTCCCTCGTTGTCTTCATAAACAATGAAGAAAGTCAGATATTCATTCATAGGAGGGTACACTGAAAGCTGCACACACAAACTGTAGCTCGAGCGAAATTCGCACTCATGCACACTCATGCAATCAGATTAGAAGACAGTACTCGACTCTTGATAGTCTGTACCCACCAGACCACACTGATAGTCTGTACTCACCAGACCACACTGATAGTCTGTACCCACCACACCACTGATAGTCTGTACCCACTAGACCACTGATAGTCTGTACCCACCAGACCACTGATAGTCTGTACCCACCAGACCACTGATAGTCTGTACCCACCAGACCACTGATAGTCTGTACCCACCAGACCACTCTGATAGTCTGTACCCATCAGACCACTGATAGTCTGTACCCACCAGACCACTCTGATAGTCTGTACCCACTAGACCACTCTGATAGTCTGTACCCACCAGACCACTGATAGTCTGTACCCACCAGACCACTCTGATAGTCTGTACCCACCAGACCACTCTGATAGTCTGTACCCACCAGACCACTGAGAGTCTGTACCCACCAGACCACTGATAGTCTGTACCCACCAGACCACTGATAGTCTGTACCCACCAGACCACTCTGATAGTCTGACCAGACCACACTGATAGTCTGTACCCACCAGACCACACTGATAGTCTGTACCCACCAGACCACTCTGATAGTCTGTTCCCACCAGACCACACTGATAGTCTGTACCCACACCACTGATAGTCTGTACCCACCAGACCACTGATAGTCTGTACCCACCAGACCACTGATAGTCTGTACCCACCAGACCTGGGTTCATCTTCTCCACCCTCTCCACTCCATTTCTTTATCTTTCCTCCTGTCTACTTTCTCCATTACTGTACACATTTTGAACCTTCCCTCCTCTGTCTACTTTCTCCATTACTGTACACATTTTGAACCTTCCCCTCCTCTGTCTACTTTCTCCTTACTGTACACATTTTGAACCTTCCCCCTCTGTCTACTTTCTCCTTACTGTACACATTTTGAACCTTCCCCTCCTCTGTCTACTTTCTCCATTACTGTACACATTTTGAACCTTCCCCTCCTCTGTCTACTTTCTCCTTACTGTACACATTTTGAACCTTCCCCCTCTGTCTACTTTCTCCTTACTGTACACATTTTGAATCTTCCCCTCCTCTGTCTACTTTCTCCTTACTGTACACATTTTGAACTTTCTCCTCCTCTGTCTACTTTCTCCTTATTGTACACATTTTGAACCTTCCTTCCTCTGTCTACTTTCTCCTTACTGTACACATTTTGAACCTTCCCCTCCTCTGTCTACTTTCTCCTTACTGTACACATTTTGAACCTTCCCCTCCTCTGTCTACTTTCTCCTTATTGTATACATTTTGAACCTTCCCCTCCTCTGTCTACTTTCTCCTTACTGTACACATTTTGAACCTTCCCCTCCTCTGTCTACTTTCTCCTTACTGTACACATTTTGAACCTTCCCCTCCTCTGTCTACTTTCTCCTTACTGTATACATTTTGAACCTATTCTGTCTACTTTCTCCTTACTGTACACATTTTGAACCTTCCCCTCCTCTGTCTACTTTCTCCTTACTGTATACATTTTGAACCTTCCCCCTCTGTCTACTTTCTCCTTACTGTACACATTTTGAACCTTCCCCTCCTCTGTCTACTTTCTCCTTACTGTACACATTTTGAACCTTCCCTCCTCTGTCTACTTTCTCCTTACTGTATACATTTTGAACCTTCCCCTCCTCTGTCTACTTTCTCCTTACTGTATACATTTTGAACCTTCCCCTCCTCTGTCTACTTTCTCCTTACTGTACACATTTTGAACCTTCCCCTCCTCTGTCTACTTTCTCCTTACTGTACACATTTTGAACCTTCCCCTGCTCTGTCTACTTTCTCCTTACTGTACACATTTTGAACCTTCCCCCTCTGTCTACTTTCTCCTTACTGTACACATTTTGAACCTTCCCCCTCTGTCTACTTTCTCCTTACTGTACACATTTTGAACCTTCCCCCTCTGTCTACTTTCTCCTTACTGTACACATTTTGAACCTTCCCCCTCTGTCTACTTTCTCCTTACTGTACACATTTTGAACCTTCCCCCTCTGTCTACTTTCTCCTTATTGTATACATTTTGAACCTTCCCCTCCTCTGTCTACTTTCTCCTTACTGTACACATTTTGAACCTTCCCCTCCTCTGTCTACTTTCTCCTTACTGTACACATTTTGAACCTTCCCCCTCTGTCTACTTTCTCCTTACTGTACACATTTTGAACCTTCCCCTCCTCTGTCTACTTTCTCCTTACTGTACACATTTTGAACTTTCCCCTCCTCTGTCTACTTTCTCCTTACTGTACACATTTTGAACCTTCTCCTCCTCTGTCTACTTTCTCCTTACTGTACACATTTTGAACCTTCTCCTCCTCTGTCTACTTTCTCCTTACTGTACACATTTTGAACTTTCTCCTCCTCTGTCTACTTTCTCCTTACTGTACACATTTTGAACCTTCCCCTCCTCTGTCTACTTTCTCCTTACTGTACACATTTTGAACCTTCCCCTCCTCTGTCTACTTTCTCCTTACTGTACACATTTTGAACCTCCTCTGTCTACTTTCTCCATTACTGTATACACTTTGAACCTTCTCCCCCCTGCCCTTCTTTAAACTGACCAGCTGGAGGCTATGTATATGCGTGCGAGTGAATACACACTTCTTGGCAGTTCATGGGTGGATCTAGCACCATCCCCCACCCCACCTAAGTTAAAGCACACGTAAGCTTTTCCTCACCCCACCCCCGCATCAAAGTAGTGACAAAAATCTTACATCAAAGACCAGCTGAAACCAGTCACATCCTGAAAAACCGTGATATTAACTTTTTGTTATTTACAAAATTTACCACACAGACAAAATCTCATGTCCATTTCATCCAATCTATCAAAGCAGATTTCCACACAGGCAGAAACTGATACGGCAATATTGTATTGGTTTGACCCATCGCCATGGTGTAGTGATTAGCTCACCAGACTACTGACTGGAAGGTTGTGGGTCCGAATCCCATCAGTCCCTTCAAAAATCATTGTGGGATTTTTTGGGGGCTATAACCACCTCCTACCCTGAGTTGGGCGTGCTATGGGCTCATTGGGAAGACTGGGACCACACAGTCGAGTCTCATCCACTTCATGGATGTGTCACTGAGGTGTTTGCTCAAATCTTCTCACCAACCCCGCAGGTGTATCTCTCAGGCCTGGTTGACGCCAGGATATATTATGATAGTAAGCGTAGAGTACAGCCCTGTCACGCAGTCTCAATCCTAGATGGAACACCACAGTATCATGAATATCATCCTCATCGACATCATCATCATCGCATTGTAAAAACTGTCCCAGCTTCTGTGGCCATTAAGATGGCGTAGAAAATTGGATGAAAAAAAAAAGGTGAGCATAAAGGTAACCTCCTGATTGTGATGATCCTTAAAAAAATATACATTGTGCTCATAAACATTCCTGGTTTATCCAGAAACTTCCATTCCTAAACAAGACAATTTCTGAAGATTTCTAGGTAGTAAAACTACCAAAAACTTCTATTAGCATTAAACAAGACAATTTCTGTAGATTTCTAGGTAGTGAACTACCATAAACTTCTATTAGCATTACTTCTTTTGAAGCTATCACTGTGAACACATACACAAACACATGTACACATACACATACATGTGTGTACATACACTCACATTCTTACATGCACACACATACATACTTGTGTGCACATGCACTCACCTGCACACACTAACACAGTCTTTCTCACACACACACAACACACCACACCCCACACACACACTACACACACACACACACACACACAACACACACACACACACCGATAACACCGAAGTTAAGACACATTACTCTAAAGAACACACAATAACATGCTCACAAGAATTTCTTCAGGAGCAAGAAGATTTGTATCAGACATGGCAATTGGTGTTGCCTCTTCCATCTTCACAGCTGGCAAATGGGTTTTGATATTAATTTCTGGTACAGCCTGCACACACACAGTTTCCCTTGGAATGAGCAATATCACTATAATAACAACAGCAAAATAAGAACAACTCAGCAATACTAACAATACTGACTGGCACAACAGCTAAGTGGTTCGGACATCCGACTCAACTGAAAAGTCCAAGTTCCACTCTGCTTGGGAGTATAGAATGGAGATTTTTCACATCTCCCACATCAACATTATGTGTAGACCTCGTGCCTGAATGAGTGAATCCTCTTTGCGCATATAAGCACAAGGAACATGAAATATGTACACAAGTGATCCTGCAACAATGTAGGCCAGGGTCCAGTGGTTAATGGAAACAATCAATACTCAGCATGCACACCCACCACTTGCTTAAGTCACAGTCATATGTTTAACTTTAATATTTGAGGGAATTATAAAAAAAGTCAAGTCATGTCCATTCAGTTTTATAGACACCCATCTAAGCCGACAGAATTTTTGACCCCAAATTGCTGCACATCCAACACCACACTATCAAAACATATCTATATATGTGACCTCCCACCACGAAATCAGTCTTAACTACTAGCATTTTGGACATTTTGAGATATACATATCACTGGAAAGTGTACATTCTGCTGATTATTTTGGTACTTGAATAAAGCTTGTACTAAAAAAAAATGTAGAAGTTATGTATGTTTAAAGTCATTAAGTTGTATGACGGCCATTTTGAGAAAACAGCATCTAAAGTTTTTGTGTGCTCTCCTACATATTTTCCTTAAATTTCTTTATTTGGTGGCTTTGACCAGTTTGTTTCTAATTTTCGCTGTCATTATCTCAAAGGTGCGCCAAAGAGCTTTCCATCGGTACATTACATGTGCAGGTATTGTAAAGGTTACCTTCATAATAAGAGATAAAAACAGGTACTTTTGGTAGGCAATTTGCGTTCTTTCTGCTGTGATCAATGCATTAAAATCACCGATTTAAATTGATTAATAATATTTTTTCAAGAAAAAATTTCTGACGGGCATAGATTACAGTCAACAGAAATCAGTTTTGAGAAAAAGACAAAACACCCCATATAGACCCTTAGTCACCTTTTCAGCTCCTAATGCTGTTCGACTGACAGCGAGTTAAGACTGATTTCATGGTGGGAGGTCACATATTTCTTAAGATACATGTAAACTTACGCTGCTAATTAATTCAACATGCTCTTCTCACTACAATCCCCAGGACTATCAGACAGCAGGATTCACTCATGTGTAAACGATCAGATTTGCAGTAACTGGGGCAGTTTAAGACACAATACCATAATGCCGATTGTGGCTGAAATCGCTTCAGTCAAAGGTAGACAACAGTATTTGTCGAGCTGCCAACCCTAAACCACACATGTGTAATGTTAGACAGCAATCAAACAATTAGAATTACGGTAATACCCTAAACCACACTCTATGTGTAATGTATATCCACAGCAAAGCAAATCACACAATTAGAATTACGGTAATACCCTAAACCACACTCATGTGTAATGTTAGCAATCAATACAATTAGAATTATACTACAGTGGAGTCATGCCATAACCCACAATGAAATTCAAGGGAGACATGTTCGTTATAGCAATAGTTCGCAGTACCTCATAGCTGTAACTGTGTAAGCAAGAAGTCAGTGACCTTACCGAGCTGATTATTTCTTACCTTGCAGGTGGAGGTCAGAGAATATTCACAACATTCCCCATCTTATATGTCATCATTGTGATGTTTATCTCCACAACCAAACGAACTCACCTTGTGATGTTTGAGTGGGGTTTTGCAGACCAGTATGAAGTCAGGATAGGATCAGGTAAGAGAGCCCGAGAGTTCATCAGAATGAACGTGCAAATGGCGCAGGCAGGATCAGGCAAAGGGGGAACAGAGACTCCAAAGAAGTGAGGAGACAGACATTTATTTCACTCAATATTTTTAAAAGACCTATTTCATACACTGATACAGATCAAGTGCAAGGTGCTTGATCTTATCCTGACTTGATCCTGGTCTGCAAAACCCCACTCAAAACGTCACAAGGTGAGTTTGTTTGATTGTGATTGTGGAGTTTTGCCTCCCAGAATTCCGTCAGGAATCTGGATCATGCTAGATTTGAGAGACCTGTGTCTACTTGTTTCTATTTCCTTGAAGGACAGCTTTATCAAAGTGACCCATCGTGAATACAGGTTTGTGGCAATATGTAGTTGAAGTCTTCCACATTCCAGACAGTCCTTTTCAGAATTGTCTTTAATGGGACATTGCCTGTAATCTTTGATGTAGCCACTGAGATGACATAACAGAATGAGGTGTGAAACAGTCATGTCTATGCCAGCTTTAGACAAACATGGCCACTGAGATGACATAATAGAATGAGGTGTGAAACAGTCATGTCTATGCCAGCTTTAGACAAACATGGTCACTGAGATGACATAACAGCATGGGTGAAAGTTGGAAATTTTGATTTGACTGAAAATGTGGCCGGGGTCCAGGGGCAAAGCCCTGCTGGGGGGACCAGGGGGGCAAAGCCCCCCGGCCGAAAACGAAAAATCGCATTTTCAAAGCATTTTCGAGGTCTCTCCTTGAACCTGAGAGTAAAATTTTCTTTGCTGCAACTCTACCTTGTTTTTAAAGGCAACACTTCCTAAAGTGCATTATTATTCATATAACTCTATTGTGACTAAATTGCACAAACTATTTTCAACAGTGCTTTTTAAGTCTAGCCACAATTAGAGTGTGAAATTTCTGAGTTTGCATGTTATCCATTTGATAAAACATTATTGTATTTTCAAATGAAACATGACAGATAAATGAAACCATCAAATTCAAATTCATTATATTTTAATTTGCCAACACAATCAGGAGTGTTTACATAACACACAAAACATCATGGATCACCATGACCAGAAATAAGGCTACCTTTTATCTTGTCAACAACCATGAATAAGGCAAACCTAAGTATCTTGACCATCAAATTCAAAGACATTATCAACCATCAAATCCAGCTCGCTCGAGCACACTATGCAAAACGCGAGCCCCGGTTTGTTGGTTTTCCTGCACCACGTCCGAAATTCTCTCTCCTCGCTGTCTTTTTCACTTAGCCATTTCCATGACCATTTATTCTTTACGTTTTTGTCAATCACTAACGCCTCCTTATCGCCGTCGCTCAAGAAATTCATCTCGGTACTGTACTACCATCACAACAAAAGACAGAGGAGAGGCACACAGCAGCGAGCGAACCACGAGAATGAATTTCAAGATGGCGACCGGAAACAACCGAGCGGACCTATAACTTGGATCGGGTGCAGATCGCAGACCGAAGTTTCGATTTTTTTTTTCGGGGAAAAAAAAAAAAACACCGGGAAAAAAAATTGACGGATTTTCCGTCAGTCACTCATTTGAATTGACGGATATCCGTCAGCCAACTTTCACCCATGTAACAGAATGAGGTGTGAAACAGTCATGTCTATGCCAGCTTTAGACAAACATACCCACTGAGATGACATAATAGAATGAGGTGTGAAACAGTCATGTCTATGCCAGCTTTAGACAAACATACCCACTGAGATGACATAATAGAATGAGGTGTGAAACAGTCATGTCTATGCCAGCTTTAGACAAACAGTAAGCAGACCTTGTCCCCTCTCTCCATAAACTTTATTGATTTCCTCACTGTTGTCTTCCAAAAAAGCAAAGATGGAGAAAGGGGATTTTTATCCCATTCACAACAGATATTTAATCATCCTTGAAACAAGTATTGTGACTCTTCTTTGCCCCTGATCTCCCGAGTTCATACGATAAATGCTGCCGTCTATTTTGGAAATTCCTGTGCCTGCAAACCCTCCTTGATCATTTATAGGTTATCACCTGATTTTATTCAGGAGGTGTAAGTTCATCTGTTGTTGGTTTTGGCGACAGGCTGGGTTTTCAATTCTTTCATGATGGCCAGTGCACATCGCGGCAAGTTCCCAGCTGCTGAGCCGTCGGCGTTCGTTTTCTTCCCTGCTTACTTCTTACTATGTCAATGTTGACAAACTAGTGGGCATCCTTCAGGTCAGCATGTAAAAGTTTCATTTCATTAGACTGACAACTTGTTTTAACAACATAGGTGTCCGTTTTGAAACAGAATTTCTCCACAAGAAACGCATCTTTTTCTGGTAAGGCAAGCCATGGGGCAAAGAAAACTGAATGTAGGTAAGAACGCTTTTCATCTTCTTGACCACTGTTTTGGCTTGGCCAATTCTGCTGACTATTTCTGATGTGCATCTGCTAAGAAGATGAAACATCTGCCAAGAAGATTTTCTAGTAAAACAACCTTGCCTGACTCCTCTTTTGATATTTTGGAAAGAGTTTGTATCGTTTTCTATTCTCATTGCTGCTGTTTCTTCCCAATACATATTTCTGATTTTTCTTAGATCTTTTCCATCAATATTGACTCGAATGCCCTGATTATTTCATCACAATACTTGCATAATGTTAAAAATGAACACTGTGCTGAAGCGTATGTGTAATAAAATCCAGCCGTGTGCAATAAATAGAACTCTGAAACTGAAAGCATAGTGATTGGCAAGTCTGTATCTGTTCACACACTTAAACTGAAAAATGTCATGGTTGGCAATCATGTACCTCTCTCTCTCTGTCTCTCTCTCTCTCACACACACACACACCCACACACACCACAACACACACATACACACACTTATCTGCACATTAACACACAAACACAGTTATTTTCCTGCAAAGGTGTATATATCCCAGCTGGCCAGGCATCTTGTCATGGCAAAGAGTGATTAATGGTGTTTTTGATGTCCTCACTTTGTGGTAGCTTCATCTTCAGCTGAAAGGACATACAAATGAAAGAAAAAGACGACATCTTACGTCATTATACAGTAGCTTATCACTTACCATACATACAAAGGACAGTACAATATACACTTTGCATACAGTTACACACCACTCACATACAAAGGACAGTACAGTACAAAAGTTACACACCACTCACATGCAAAGGACAGTATAATACACACTTGCATAAGTTACACACCACTCACATACAAAGGACAGTACAATACACACTTTGCATAAAGTTACACACCACTCACATACAAAGGACAGTACAGTACAAAGTTACACACCACTCACATACAAAGGACAGTATAATACACACTTTGCATAAAGTTACACACCACTCACATACAAAGACAGTACAGTACAATACACACTTTGCATACAGTTACACACCACTCACATACAAAGGACAGTACAATACACACTTTGCATAAAGTTACACACCACTCACATACAAAGGACAGTACAATACACACTTTGCATAAAGTTACACACCACTTACATACAAAGGACAGTAAAATCACTTCAAAGTTACACACTACTCACATACAAAGGACAGTACAATACACACTCTGCATAAAGTTACACACACTCACATACAAAGGACAGTACAATACACACTCTGCATAAAGTTACACACCACTCACATACAAAGGACAGTACAATACACACTTTGCATACAGTTACACACCACTCACATACAAAGGACAGTACATAATACACACTTGCATACAGTTACACACCACTCACATACAAAGGACAGTACAATACACACTTTGCATAAAGTTACACACCACTCACATACAAAGGACAGTACAGTACAATACACACTTTGCATACAGTTACACACCACTCACATACAAAGGACAGTACAATACACACTTTGCATAAAGTTACACACCACTTACATACAAAGGACAGTACAATACAATGCACACTTTGCATAAAGTTACACACCACTCACATACAAAGGACAGTACAATACACACTTTGCATAAAGTTACACACTCAGTATACATGATACAGGACCCCATCACTAGCATGAGGCAATGCTCAAGGAGCCAACTGTCTTGTTTATCTTTCACTTATCACAATTTAGGAAATCTGTCAGCATAGCTTAGTTTGTACTTGCATTCAACATTATTTCTAATTCAACAGTATCATATCACATGTTATCTTATAATACAGTCCCACAACCAGCACTGATGTGAACAGGATCATGATTCTGGAAATTGGATGATGTAGTTGTATTTCAAATCACCTGAATGTAACTTCACGGAAGATGAACACTGGTTTGTCTATTATGTTTTGTGCATTTATTTTTTGCCTTTTGTTTACACTTGACAAAGGCTAGTTGGCTGAAACTTTGCACTTGTCTTGTCTTGTCCTGTTTTGTCTTGTCTTCTCCTGTTTTGTTTTGTCTTGTTGCACCAAACACATGTTCTGATTTATTTTGAAGTATTTCTGTTTCCTATTTCCTGTTGAAGATCAGTTTGTTTTGATGAAATGTTTCATGATGTGTGCCTGAAATGTATGCAGCTACAAAATAAACATATGATCTGACAAGCATACAGACTGACCACTTTTTTCACTTTGAAAAAACCAAGACTTGCACACAGTGTGTGGTGTCATGAAATCAGTTCTGCTGAAAGCTGGCTTCAATATGGAGTCAAAATCAGTCAGGGCATATTTTCCCCAACAGAATGTTTGAGATAACTATTTCATTAAAAACTGTTCAGTATTAAAGTGAAAGATTGATACCTTAAGAGTAGATTCACCACCTCATTTGGTATTTTTTACCTGGTATCCGAAAACAGTGGTGCATGCAAGAGATTAAAATCGACTATTATCTCCATTTTGCCTGCTACAATGTCTGCTTGATGAATAAATGTACACTGCACATGTCAAAATGTGAACAAAAGCGTGGTGTCATAGTTTTGAAACCGGTTGAGTGCAAGACAGTCGCCACTTGTCAGCACTGACTTCAAAGTGATTTCACATGCAAGTTGGTGCCTTTTCCCCTATTTTATCGTCATATTTTGTTGATGAAAATACTCCTGAATAATCATTTTATTCACATTCATCATTTTTGAGTGAGTTATGCTGATCATCATGAAAACAATATTTTCTGAACTAATGGTGAGTGACCCTGAACAAACGCTGACTTCCGTCAGCTTTGCTTCTACTGTATTTTTGTGAGATATTCACTTTACTTCATACACTTTCCACAAAGTTGCCCTTGTCTACACTATGAACAATAGAATCCTATTTTCTACAGAAATGACGTCAATCATCACGCCTGCTGGCTTCGATCAGGCGTTTGTTCAGGGTCACTCACCATTAGTTCAGAAAATATTGTTTTCATGATGATCAGCATAACTCACTCAAACTGATCTTGTGCACAATGGCGCACTTGAAATACTGGTGTGCTGTTATATGTAATGTCACTAATCATACACAAGTTCACTGAATGCACTAGAACAGATATTATTTTGATAGTTTTGAGGACTGGGTTATAATACAACAGTTGTAAACACCTACTGATTTAACCAACTAAATCTGATTTTTCATTTCATTTCTGGAGGTTGTTGTGACTTGGACATGACTTGAGTATTCAACTCAACGGAACGCCAGATTTTATGATACTGTGTTGTGACTTGGACATGACTTGAGTATTCAACTCAACAGGACACCAGATTTAAATGCTGTGTTGTGACTTGGACATGACTGAGTATTCAACTCAACAGGACACCAGATTTTATGATGCTGTGTTGTGACTTGGACATGACTTGAGTATTCACTCAACGGACACCAGATTTTATGATGCTGTGTTGTGACTTGGACATGACTTGAGTATTCAACTCAACGGACACCAGATTTTATGATGCTGTGTTGTGACTTGGACATGACCTGAGTATTCAACTCAACGGGACGCCAGTTTTATGATGCTGTGTTGTGACTTGGACATGACTTGAGTATTCAACTCAATGGATGCCAGATTTTATGATGCTGTTGTGACTTGGACATGACTTGAGTATTCAACTCAACGGGACACCAGATTTTATGATGCTGTGTTGTGACTTGGACATGACTTGAGTATTCAACTCAACAGGACGCCAGATTTTATGATGCTGTGTTGTGACTTGGATATGACTTGAGTATTCAACTTAACAGGACGCCAGATTTTATGATGCTGTGTTGTGACTTGGACATGACTTGAGTATTGAACTCAACGGGATGCCAGATTTTATGATGCTGTGTCGTAAACAAGATCAGAATGGCAACATCTGTGGCATTTACGTATATTTTGCATCTTTTTATAATCAGGTGCCAGTTAGATGTTCAAACTCATGACAGTAAGTACCTTAGACACTACTGGCTCAAGCCTATATGCAGTTTGCATTCAACAGGATACCATCAGTCATGGTGTCCTGTTCAGCAGTGGACCACAACTCACTGAATGATAATTATTATTATGATTTGGGGATATGCATAACAACTTGCAAATTCCAACTCAGATTATATTGAATATGCTAAACAATTTGACATAATTTAGGGAGTTTTTGGTTTGTTACTCAGTACACTCTTAAAGTGTCATTCTCAACAGGCCCATAAAATTTATTGTGTAAGCCAGACAAGTGTGTATTTCGTATTAACTCTTACTGCCCGTTAGGGGTTTTAAGTCTGGCCGAAGGCTTTGCACTACGCGAATTGTCAAAGAGTGGGTCAGGTCAGTAAAATGATGATAACTTTTTTTGTATCCAACCTACATCAAACATTTTGGTATGCCCGTGTTCAGAATAACATTGTGCATCTTGTGAATAATGTTACATTGATATTATTGTCATATTGAGATAATTAGAAATGTTAATTACAGACACACATTTTGCAGCGCAGACAAAACACAGTTGTATGGTTGATACTGACAGCACTATAGCTGACCAGGTAATCCTTGTACATCCAAACTCAAAGAAAATAAGATGTTCCTTGACATCCTAGCAATAAGTTCACCACCACTAAAAATGTCATTGTTACTTTATTTTGATGCCTTTCACCTCTAATTGACTTCAGGTCACATCCCCGAAAATGACAAAAACCAGACACTTTAGCTGTTACACATGTCACAACTTGTTCCTGAGTTTTCTTTTCTACAGTGGCTGCAAATTTTCTAGTGTAGAACCCTCATTTGATGCAAATATAAGTAAAATCCACTAAACATAAGTGTGTGCTCATCTGTGGACTTTTCACTGATCATATGATGTCAGCTGAGTTTCAGAAAGTTGTCATTTCTTGTTGAAAAAGGCCCTGCTGAAGTGTTACCATCATCCAGAGAAATCAACTCATCACTGGAGTGTCAGAAAACTCTCATCACTGTCACTGATGATATTATTGCTATTACTATCGTCCAGTGTTTCTTGAAACAATTGTATCGCCTGCTCAGCAGTCAGCCTCATAGGATGCCGCCACCCGATGCCATAACAAATCAAACACAGCAAAAAAAACCTAACTTCAAACTACTTCACCAGCACAGAAAAGCGTGAAATGAAAGCGGAAGTATCTATTGCTGTAAAGCAAGCCATAAAGCTGGCTGATGTCGGAAAAGAGTGACTGTCGCGATCAAGACGTCCGATAACTGAAAAAGCTGACCGAGTTGGCTCGCCGTCCATTCAGGTTGGGCGGAAAGCCGACTCAGTCGGTTTGCCGGACAATAAGTGTTAACTGTGTAGAAGGAATAGTACTGATTATAGTTAGAAAAATTAACTTATTGTTCAGTCATTATTTATAGATTAGAAACAGAGATAAAAGAAAGAAGTTGATGCATGCAACATGGATTACTGTGATGGCAGTAACTAAATAATTTAACAGAAATGATGATATACTTATCATCTATGTTCTTGTTTTTGAAACTGGTCAAAAAAGGTCAAAATGCTATAAGAAATTATAAATACCTGACACAGTGCATACAAGCACACAATACTTTGGCCTATATCTATACTTACACTTCTGCGAATGTATAGCATAACGCATGAGTTCATACATCATTGCAGCTTTGACGCAGTTAGTACTGGAGCAACAATATTTATTGAAAGAAGAATAGAAAATGATAAGATGAAATTAGTAAAAAAACAAATAATGTTACACAATGAAATTAGTAAAAACACAAAATATTGTTATGACAGACGACTTTCAAGCTGTCTGGTAGACAACAGATTGTTATTACCAACAAATGCCTGTCAGCTGGCATCAGGAGGAGAGTCCTTGAGTGTTATATAGAACCAAATACTGTTGTACAGATGTGAGGCATGGACAGTCAGCAAACAAAGCCAGAGCAAGATTGAGGCAGCCGAGATGTGGTATCTAAGAAGAATGTTGAGAGTTCCATGGACAGCAAAGAAAACAAACGAGACAATCTTGATGGAGGCAGACACAAGTAGATCACTCATAAGGAAGATTAGGAAAAGACAGGCAACATTTATAGGCTATTTTATGAGGAAGGGAGATTTGGAGCACCTGGTCACAACGGAAAAGCTGGAGGGAAAGAGAGCACCAGGTAGACCCAGGGAGAAAATGCTAGACGGACTTGCGGAGTGGCTGAAGATGAGGAGGGTGGAGGAGATGCTTGGGGCAACAAGAGATAGAGACAGATGGAAGTCCATAATCGCCAACGCCATGCTGCAAGGCACCTGATGATGATGATGATGATTGTTATTTACAGTCCAGCTGACTGTATAGAGCCATATCAGGGCTATAGCCGCTTCAAAACATACAAAACTTCAACAGGAAAAAAAAAGAAAAGAAAATTAAGTACAAATGTCAATGCATTCGTGCACATAATCTAAGGACATGCCCCTGGCACTGACCACTCCATCCACAAGTCAGTCTTTTAATCTCAGACTCAAGGTACAGTCTGTTCACTTTGTCTCCAACTTCATGGATCAGGTCAAGACTGTCTGGCCACTCAGTATACTGGAGCTTCCTTGGCCTGCTATGGAATCCCAAATTTTTTTTTTTCTAAAATGATATGAACCGGTCACAGAGTCTGACTTGCACTGCAAGTGAAAGATTTTTCTCGCAGATCATGCATGTCAATGGTCATCAAAATTTGACAGTTCATCATAAGCCAGCCACATAAATTCATCTTCCATTTGGAAAAAAAGATTTGTTGACTCCCTGATGACTTCTTCACAGCAGAAGTATCTGACCCAAGAGCAATAGCTTTTGACTACTTGATCGCAGACACACTGTGCTTTTATGACTGGAGGTGCAGGTCACTGTTTATCAATTTGAGAAAAGCTGGGAGACTGGACTGGAAAACTCGCTAAACAGCATGGGCTTAACCCTTTGACTCCCGCACCCTATCCAACGACTTCAAAATCTTAACCCTCTGACTCCCTCATCCTATCCAACGACTTCAAAATATCTTAACCCTCTGACTCCCTCACCCTATCCACCAGCTTCCTGCAGTTTTTGCTTTACTAACATGGTTGACAGTGGAAGATGTTGGTGGACAGGGTGCGGGAGTCGAAGGGTTAATTGCAGTGTGCAGACAGACTGAAGTCATTATTGCGTAATGTCACTGCCAAGTGATATTTTATGTTTACTTGCCAGACAGTATTTTCTGCTCACCATGGCAAGTAAAATATTCACAACTTTCACAGCTGATACAGTCATACACTGCCTAAAACATGTTTCCAATCAATAGAATGTATTACTGTGTGCATCTGTACAAATTGATTTTGATGGAAAATATGGCAAAGACACACAAGTTGGCACAAACACCTTTGAATTCAGCATTTGCTATTGCACACTTGTAAAATTACCTATCAGTAGCTACTCCAAACAGCGTGCGTCAGGCGGAAAGTCTGCCGATTTGACCTACTTTTTGGTGTTTTTCAACTCGTCAATTTTGCGATGTGTGAAAGAAAATGTAATAAAATCTACTGCAATAAAAAGATTAGTGTTTCGTTGTTTGAATGATGTACTTGTTTAGACTAATACTCATTTTTTATGTTTTATTACATGTTCATTCGCCCTACCCTAGCGAGTTCGGCCAGCTGTCTTGACGTAACGCGATTGCCTTCTGTTTACACTACCCTTACTTAATGCTCTGTCGCATCGCGTGAGTGGCTAGATCTAAAAAGATCGCCCAATGAAATGAAAGAAGACAAACCAGTCTTTATTTCATGCCGTTGTTCATAGTCCATGCAGTCAATGTAAAAATTCAAGCAATAAAATGTTTCAAGATAGAATTTCTACTATAAAGACCAGATGCCCACGTCTCATAATACATCATTTGTAGATCAGACTTCACTCTAACAATATTGTCCAAATGTATGTTTCATTATCATTTCCACATGAGCGGCAGCGATAAAAGACAAGTGTACGTCGTCACGAACATGTTACCGCCATGGCCGACGCGAGTGCACGCTGATTGTCGTCACCAGAAGTGACCGAAATTTGACAGCGACTGCTTCAGTACGCAGCAGTCACTGTTTGCGCAAGTTGATAAGTTAGTTCTTATTGTTTTTGATTTTATGAATATTTTTTGTTCTGTGTACTTTTTAATGAACCGACACTGTTTGAAACAAGATGCTGTGGAATTGTGCCAACAACACAAACTCGACGTTGTGGGCTGGTCCGAAAAATGACTGACTTATTTAAATTTATTGGTGTTAACTCACCTTCATGATAAAAGTATTATGAGAAAAGAGACTTTTCATTTATTTCATTCATATATTTAGTAAAGAAAAGCATTCATTTCAAGGATTGAAGGGTTTTTATTTGGTCACGTGACCTGAGCTTGTGCAGTACTTTCGGTTTCACAGTTCTTCCAATGTGGTCGCACTTTCATCAGATGAATCAGTTAAGCTTCAACAAAACAAAACTATACGCATATAATTAGATCTATACTCACATTTTGTTCACAATTTCGTACAATTATATGAATGTGCACTGTGAAATAAATGTGTAATCACAAGATTTGTTGCCAGTAAGTGAATAACAGACTGAACACATTCTCTTATTGATTCAACTTGTAAGCTGAAAATTTAGCAATATGACAATACTGGACAATTACTGAACTTGTCTGCAAACTGGTTGGCATAGAAACAAGACTTAGAGAACAATAACAACAGGAAATGTGGCTGTTTTCAGCTGATAAAACCTACAACCGACTGAGGAGAAGCTTTCTGCCTGGAAGGGAAGACCACCATTGTTGCCAGCTGTACACGCGACTAACCGTCTCCTGCTGCAGTTAAGAAGACTTCAGTTGGAAGGAAAGAAGTATTCAAAACAGGTACTGCAATTTTGCCTCTAGGATTAGATGGGTTGTCAGCAAATAAAAAAAGGCTGTCTAAAACTGACAGGGTCATTGGATGATCTCAGGCTAGTTCTTCAACACCATCTCCTCACAGAAAGACCTATCCCTTCTGCAGACTGTCTTGTGGCTGCCTGTTCTGCTACTGCAACTCATCCTGAAGGAGATATATCTGCTGCTGACATGAATGAAGACACTGTTGAAGCAGCCCTATTTTACTTCACCAAGCAGGGCCAGTGGATGGCTGTTTATTTTGTAGAGATTCTATATTGGACAGGTGTTGGAGTTAAAGGAAAATGGCAGCTGGGCATCATCCAGTACCTGAACGGGTCAGGGGTCACACGGATTGTTTCTGCCGGCCTTCATGGGAGGACATTTTTGAAAACACACATGCTGAAGATGTTTTCTACTGGGACTTTGATTGTCTTCCAGTTAGCAATGATGGTCAATCTGACAAGCAGATGATGTGGAGGAAATCATCGCTGCATACACAAAAGTGTCATCCGTCTACTGCGAGTAATCAAACTGCCAAAAAGCAAGAGGTATGGCTGACATATGTGCAACCATCCATGTTATTGCAAATGCACCAAGTATCACTTGTTGATTCCTGGGATTCTGACCTGTCAATTGCAACTGACAGATCTCAGCTAGTTACCGTATATCACACTTTGTCAGTTAAGACTCAGACTGTTTATTATTTCAGAGCACAGTGGCCAGAACTGTTGTCTAGTCTGCTCACATTCATTCTGTTTCAGTGAATTCCCAAGTACAAAACAAAAATGTTACTTAGTTGAAGCTACAGCAAGTCCACCTGAGACTGTGGTTTATCCATCTAAAGTGCAGTGGCTACAACAGCGTCACCTTGCCATGTTGTGATGAATCCTGTGTGCCGTTAATGGAAACTTTGGGGCTTTTTAGTCCACACACATTCATTACATAGATGATCTCTGGACAGGAACAATGATAGCCATGCTAATTGTGATATTGATCATCTGCTGCTTTAGATACTGACTGGCACTTGAAGTCAAAACACTATCCAGATGGGTGACGGAGTTTTGTGATATGTGAGAATTAAGAAAATTATTAATCTCAATGTCAAATAAATGTGTATTTTTTCATTTTACAGTTTTGAAAGTGTGTTGGTTGAGTGTGTCTTGTTTTGCTGAATCCAGTAATACCAAAAGCATTTTTCTAGCTCAATGGAAAGCAAAGTTATGAAAATGTGTCTCCGGCATACTTACGTGTTATACTTTGTATCAGTTGGGCATTGGCAAAAACCCTGATATTTCTGGTTTTTAATAGCAAATTTTATCACTTTCCCTTTATAAGAACTACCTGAAAAAAATCAAACATCATCTATGCATCAGGAATGTCCAGAAAAATGCAAAACTGATCAGAAAATACACATCAGTTCTGTTGTATAGCCTGCTGAAAATGACAATTTTGTTGATTTGCGCTTTGGTGCAAAAATGCACGTGAAAATTAAATCTTTGAAAATTTGCAACTTTTTTCCTAATTGAGGTACAGAAATGGTGTTGGTATCATTAGAATCACAATAAAAAGATCTGTTTATTGGTAATAGTTTCAAAAATCTATACGTAAATCTCAAAATCTGTTTGGAGTAGCTACTATCAGTCAGGTTGGCACAAACACCTTTGAATTCGGCATTTACTATTGCACACTCTTGTAAAATTACCTATCAGTCAGGCTGGCACAAACACCTTGAATTCAGCATTTACTATTGCACACTGTAAAATTACCTACAGTCAGGTTGCACAAACACCTCTGAATTCAGCATTTACTATTGCACACTCTTGTAAAATTACCTATCAGTCAGGTTGGCACAAACACCTTTGAATTCAGCATTTACTATTGCACACTCTTGTAAATACCTATCATCAGTTGCACAACACCTTTGAATTCAGCATTTAATTGCACACTCTTGTAATACTATCAGTCTAGGCATCAAAGGAAGACACTTTTGCAGCTTGCTTTGCTCCAGTACTGTAGTATTTCCAACATCCTGCTGTTTTAAAATGCGCGTGCGCGCGCGCGTGCGCGCAACACACACACACACACACACCACACACACACAGTGACTTGCTCAAAATACCACAGACCAAACAGACAGAATAAAAGTATTAACAAATTCAGAAATGCGACTGAAAATTATGAAACTGTAAAACAACAAAATAAGTAAATACTCACAGCCTGCTGCTTCAGATATTCTTCTTCATATATCTGACTGAGTGACAAATTTATTTGAACTTCGCTCCACTGGTAGGGCGAATTCTTCTACCTTGGGATGAACTATGCGTTCATTGTCATCGAACGCCCCTGATCTTAATTTTTGAAGCAAGATGTCTTCAACAGACATTCTTGCTTCTTCAGCAGCTGTTTGAACACAACACAAAATGACTGATAAAGTTTTTGACAAATATACTGATTCAAATATTTTTCAATACAGATTTTTTTAAAAACACTTCAGGCCACTGATATCTCAAACATAGCCTCACTATTCATAACATGGAAACCTTGATATAACAGGGATGATGGGACCAAATCAAAATCCCTGTTATATCAGATCCCTGTTATATCAATATCAAGGGAAATAAGGACTGATCAACTATCCCTGTTTGAATTTCGAACTGACGGCAATCTCTGCGAGCGATGCTTGCTTTTTCTCGACAGCCTGGATGATCTCATATTTCTTCTCAATTGAAAGGCATTTTCTTTTACGTTTGTTGTCAGCGGTGGCCATTATGAGCAATAGCAATGAGAATCAGAATCAGCAAGAAAGCTACGAAAATAGAAAGATAAACAGTAGATCTAGGCCCAGATCTGGTCTGGTGTAAGTGTGCAGTAAGCTTACAAACTGAATGATGGCGCAGTCAGTCACTGACTCAGTGGCCTCAGGCCTACACGCTTGCGCGCGCATCACGCTCGCGCGCGCATCACGCTCGCATTGCGAAGCGTTCTTTCAGTGTACAGTACACAGTATACCAAGGCTAGCCTAGATCTAGATCTAGGCCTACTGCGTGGCGTGCTGAGTCTAGGCCTAGGCCTTTCTGCTGCAGAGCCCGTCTCGGCATCCCTACTATAACCGATCGAGCCCTCTTGTCTCCCTGTTATTGCCGTTAAGTTTTAATAGAGACAAAGAGGAAGAAAAAATGGGGATTGAAAAAAGCCCTGTTATATCCGGATTCCTGTTATAACTGGTCCTGTTATAAATGGTTTCCACTGTATACACACAAAAGCACTCAATGAAATATGTTTGAAACTCGAACTTACAAAAAGTCATGCACAAACAGATCAGAAGTCCTTGTCAACACACACACACACACACACACTGTGACACACACACACTGTGACACACACACACACACAAATACATTTTATTTATAATGTCACATTCCACAGATTGATCTTAATTCCTCATTTCAGTAAGAAGAAAGGGAAAAAACATGAAATATAGTTGATTTTAGAAAATCATGACAAAGACTGGACAATGCTACAGACAAGAACACATGAGCATGTCAGAGACTTGACACTGCTACAGACAAGAACACATAAGCATGTCAGAGACTTGACACTGCTACAGACAAGAACACAAACATGTCAGAGACTTGACAATGCTACAGACAAGAACACATAAGCATGTCAGAGACTTGACACTGCTACAGACAAGAACACATAAGCATATCAGACTTGACACTGCTACAGACAAGAACACACAAGCATGTCAGAGACTTGACACTGCTACAGACAAGAACACACAAGCATGTCAGAGACTTGACAATGCTACAGACAAGAACACACAAGCATATCAGACTTGACACTGCTACAGACAAGAACACATAAGCATGTCAGAGACTTGACAATGCTACAGACAAGAACACATAAGCATGTCAGAGACTTGACAATGCTACAGACAAGAACACATAAGCATGTCAGACTTGACAAAGCTACAGACAAGAACACATAAGCATGTCAGAGACTTGACACTGCTACAGACAAGAACACATAAGCATGTCAGAGACTTGACAATGCTACAGACAAGAACACATAAGCATGTCAGAGACTTGACAATGCTACAGACAAGAACACATAAGCATGTCAGAGACTTGACAATGCTACAGACAAGAACACATAAACATGTCAGAGACTTGACAATGCTACAGACAAGAACACATAAGCATGTCAGAGACTTGACAATGCTACAGACAAGAACACATAAACATGTCAGAGACGTGACACTGCTACAGACAAGAACACACAAACATGTCAGAGACGTGACACTGCTATAGACAAGAACACATAAACATGTCAGAGACGTGACAATGCTACAGACAAGAACACATAAGTATGTCAGAGACTTGACACTGCTACAGACAAGAACACATAAGCATGTCAGAGACGTGACAATGCTACAGACAAGAACACATAAACATGTCAGAGACTTGACAATGCTACAGACAAGAACACACAAACATGTCAGAGACGTGACACTGCTATAGACAAGAACACATAAACATGTCAGAGACGTGACAATGCTACAGACAAAAACACATAAGTATGTCAGAGACTTGACACTGCTACAGACAAGAACACATAAGCATGTCAGAGACGTGACAATGCTACAGACAAGAACACATAAACATGTCAGAGACTTGACAATGCTACAGACAAGAACACATAAGCATGTCAGAGACGTGACAATGCTACAGACAAGAACACATAAGTATGTCAGAGACTTGACACTGCTACAGACAAGAACACATAAACATGTCAGAGACTTGACACTGCTACAGACAAGAACACATAAACATGTCAGAGACGTGACACTGCTACAGACAAGAACACATAAACATGTCAGAGACGTGACACTGCTACAGACAAGAACACATAAGTATGTCAGAGACTTGACACTGCTACAGACAAGAACACATAAACATGTCAGAGACTTGACACTGCTACAGACAAGAAGACATAAACATGTCAGAGACTTGACACTGCTACAGACAAGAACACATAAGTATGTCAGAGACTTGACACTGCTACAGACAAGAACACATAAGTATGTCAGAGACTTGACACTGCTACAGACAAGAACACATAAGTATGTCAGAGACTTGACACTGCTACAGACAAGAAGAAATGAATCCTGACAAAGAGTCTCATCCACTCCTTTCCTTTTTCTACCGTATTTTTCAAAACTGCTGGTCGATTTTTGTATGTCAGGTCAAACTGTAATTTTCTCTTGTATTTACCATCATCCTCCTGGCTGTATGAACAAACTCACTCCTTCCATGTGTTTCATAATGAAATAAAGGCTCTTCTTGATTATTACACTGTTAAGATCATTAGAACTTGTATTCTTAGTGATGTCTATGTAACTTTGATGATCAAGATGACTAGGAAACCAAATGCTTGTGTTCAGTGTCTGCCTAACCATTCTCCCTCTCACCTCATGGGTCACCTCACACACATGAAAGGCCATACAATGAACTGGCTGATCTTCTGTAACACCGATCAACTTCTTACATCATCAGTCTCAGTCCAGTCCTACACCAACTTCCTTCAGCCATGTTACTTTCACCCAGTCTGTCTAAACTTGTACGCTGGAAGCCAACTGCTACGTGTTGCAACTTGAAATCTGTCAATGTTTTAAGTTCTTCTTGAGTGAAGCTGTTTATCATCTCTACTCTCATTCAAATTCCTCTGATCCTGCAAGTCTTGAACCAGCTCCTAGACGAGCATGCACCCCCAACCATTCATGTTCCACCTGACTGCCCGTCTGCACCCTGGTATACAAACGAAATAAGGCTAGCCAAAAAGCTCATGGATGTGCTGAATGTCAGTGGTGGTCCTCTAAACCTGTAGTTTACAATTTTTTCAAGATTATGTGAAAACAGTTACAAAAATTTTGCCCATTGCCAACAGTGCTATAAGGCCTACCACACATACTGTCTGTCCTTTATCAAATCAAATTCTGGCACATGCTCTGACTTAAATTCCAGCCCCTCTCCACATGTCCTCCCCTCTATTCCCTCCTTGCACTGACCAAACACTAGCAACCAACGAAATAACTATCAGCTGCCACACACACATCCTCCCCCATCCCCCAATCAGTTTCACAGAAACTTGCACTGAAATGAGATACTCATCCCACTGGCATATTTGATAAAAGATCCTACCTTCTGGTGCAGCCTGCCTGAACTGGAGGTTCTCTCCAAGCAGGCTGTTGACCGCGCTCGCTCGCTGGCCTCCACCTCCCCCATCATCTGCCATGGCATTGGGTTCCAAGCTCTGCTCTTCATAAATATTTATCTGCCGCACACAAAAATATGTTCATATCACTCACTGAAACCACAAAGGTGCCAAGTACACTCAACCATGATGTTTATCACTCATTAAAAACCCTCAAAGATGCCACACACACACAACATAACTGTGAAGTTCATATCACTAAATGAAATCCACAAAGCCAGTGTTAGGCTAGCACTGCTCAGCATCAGTCCCTAAAACATGTACACTACACAGTGACTTTCAATTCTATAGCGTCAGTTTAAACATTTATCAAGGATTTATTCAGATACACAATTCATATATTTATAATTACAGACTACACTATGACTAAACAACAGACAACATTTGATATGCATGGCTGTTGAGCAATTTCTTTTAATTCTTGGACGGTTTTAAACTCATCTCATCTAATCAGGGCCTACTCTTTTTCGTTGCATTTAAATGCAAATCAATCGACGGTTGTGATTCTACAGCATCACTTAATCACCAATGTTTGTAGCACTGTCGTGTATGTTGCCAGCGGCCCAAAGGCTAAAGATTGAAACCGGCAGGTATCTGTATCTGTTGGGTAACATGATCGTCAGTCATAGAATCCACGTGTCTAGCATAATGTTTAGTTGACGATGTGAGGGAGGGGGATTTTGCGGGCTAAGTAGGTTAAGGTTAGGAATCTCGTCTGTGTCTGTGATCATTGTTAGAATGTCACATCAAGATTCAAGCTGAGTACAGCAAATTTCATTTTCATATCACTGAGATAAAAAAAAAAAAAGGTTTTGAATCTTGAATTTATTAACTAACTTACTCAGTGAAGTAGACAGAATTTGACTTTGTTTACTTACAAAACTTTCACCTCTGCGAGACACCGTTTTCCCACAGAATCTACTGTTGATCAGCGATTTTCCCAATTGGAAGCTTCTTTCTCTCTTCGGCCCATGTTGATAGTGGATGACACAAAGCTGTAAATGAAATGTGATATCTAGAATCAGTTTCACAAATTCCACACACAACACATGCACATGCAACGTTCATGCAGGGACGAAGAAATACTTTTTTCTCATTAGTCAAAAACAAAGGACTTCGACTCTCTGGTGCATAGAATGATGTCCCTTGGCATATTATGGTGTCATGCTAATCACTGTAACCTTGTTAGATTTAGCGTGGAATCTTTTGAATACATCCGTTTCGTATAGTTTTCACGAACGTCAAATATGTCTCGGACAGTTTGTCATACATGAAAATGGTCCCCAGAGAGATCATGATCATAAAAAATAAACAGAAAAAAATAAAATAATTGAAACAAAATAAAATGAACTAAACAAATGAAACAGCACTGAGAGAAGCAAACACAAAAATAACATTAATGATGAAGATTAGGGAAAAAAGACAAAGCAACATTTATACGACATTTTATGTGTGATGAAGCGGGGAAGAAGAAGAAGGGAGGTAATAACCCCCCCGAACCGGAGTTGGTTAAGGTTTAGGGATATAGGCTAGTTGTGCAAGGTCAGAGGCAGATGGAGGACTCTTCCACTCGAACATGACATAAACTATAAAGCCAGGACGGTGGTTCCCAAACTTTATTTACATGTGTATGAGTTCTCACCAAAGTACATCTTCATAATAAGAAGACACTGAAGAAGACATGAAGAAGAAGAAGACAGTGCCCGTAAGACACAAAAATACGTTTCATAAATACGACAAAGTACACATTTTGGGAACTAACAGTGTCAATGTACAAGAATGAACTACTACATTATGATTATGACAAAATATGTGGTGTCGATATTTACACTCAAAAGCACTAGCATTTGTAATCATGGAACAATTAACTGATAAAACTTTGAGTAAAGAACTACCATACTGCTTGTTCAATAGCATAAGCATGATAGAGTAGACTTCCAATAATGTACTGGCCAAATAATGCACAGTCATAATATTAAGCTGTTCGGCTGCCATGGACAGAGTAAGTAGTAACAGTAACGTCTGAGTGGGCAGCTATTAAACTGCAAAATATTCAGTGTGAGGACAAACATAGTATTTGACAATAAGAACTATGTCAGCACAAACAGCAACTTATCAAATAGCAAGATCCAAAACAAGAGTGACTGCCCGCGCCCAAGCAAACACAAACCAGAAGAACAAGAAAACCAATGTAAGCGCGTCTCCAACAAGACAAAACAAAACAAGCGCACATTTTCGGCCAACTAGCCTTTGTCAAGCGCGAACGCACGGTCACAGACAAATCACAGACACCAAACAATGGATAATAAAAATGGCAACTAAAAACTTCCCTGCCGCCTCGTCCAGTGGGTAAGAGATGGAATAACAGTGTTGAGAGAACAACACACTTGAGTAATCTATTAGTATTACCCATTAGCTCTATGTAATTAGGTATACATGTAATTCTAAATCCAGTGCTAGAGACAGTGATGACAAAATAGCATAGCATATTACTATTATACTATAGGCTATAGTATTAAACCATGTCATCAAAACAACACTCTATAGGCCTACGTGATTATCAGTGGTGCTGAGCAGACAAGGGATACAACAAATGGATCAAGTGTCAGCCGATGGATCGACCAACTGGGCTGGCCATCTCTTGAGCAGCAAAGAAGCACCACACGCCTGGGGTTCATCTATAAAATCCACCATGGACTAATCCAATGCCCAATTATCAGGAGCAAGCTAGTCCCACCCGACCACGACAACGCCGTACCCACAACCAGCAGTTTTGCCTCATCAAGACCAGAACTCAGCGCAGAGGTGGCTCATTTCTACCCAGGACTGTTAGGGACTGGAACCATCTTCCCAGTGAAACAGTGGAGGCAGCAACAGTCGACGCTTTTGTGTCGCGAGCCTCCGCCCAACAGTGAGTTTCTGGACACCATGTGGCCCTTACGGTAACGGATAAATTTCAGCTATGTCTACGGACAATGAAAATAGTGAAATGATCGGAGCTTACGAATGGATTGTGTCTACAACACCCCCCCTTTATGTGCCGGAATGATCATCCTCAAGATCGTGGGCACCAATTAAAGGAAAGGAAAGGAAAGGATCAATTAGCTGAGCACGTGTTTCATCAGTCATCATCATGTCAGTATCATGAGTATGTGTAGGCTATACAACCTTGTCAAGTATAAAATAAATACTGTTCCTCTGCACAACAATGCCTTGCATCTTTGCTTTTGGCAGAATATGGTTGTCAACAGTCCATATGAAAATAGGGACCAATTCTATAATGGCAACTATATTCAAACCTCAGTCCCATCCTTACAATAGTAACCGCCACACTAAAGTGTTACGGATCTTGTGAGATCTATAGCACATCGTTTAGATCAAAACATACTTCCTCGCTGTGCGAATTCTGCAAATCTAGCGCGGTACTCATTAGGCGCGAACTAGAATCTATAGAAATAAGAGACCCTAAAGTCCCGAAGCTTACTGCAAATGACAATAAATAATAAAATGTAAAAAGATCCAGAACTTACTACAGCAACAGCAGTCTAACACCGGCGTCAGGTTGGTTTCTTCTGGTCAAACTCAGACATGGGTGAAACCTGGGAAAATTGAAAATCCTGAAAGGTGGGGGTCCAGGGGGCCGTGAGGACCCCTGGCGGGGTCAAGGGGCAGAGCCCCTAGTCGGGGTCAGGGGGCGAAGTCGGGGGTCCACTCTCCTGGAACAAACTTCCTCTCTCAGTCCGTCAGCAACCTACTTTTGTCTTCTTCATATCCGCTCTCAAAACTCACCTTTTCTCCTCCGCATAAAATCCTAACCTCACTCAACCTCCCCCCCCCCCCCCTCTGCAGCCTGTCTCCGCTCGGAGGGGAATCACATGGTTATAATATATAATTGTATATGCTATGCTCTCTATAATTTTCCATTGCTTTTATTCTTGCTTTTATTGCTTTTATTCTTTCTCCCCATTTATAGCCATGCGTGTGTGTGAGTGAGTGTGTGTGTGTGTGTGTGTGTGTGTGTGTGTGTGTGTGTGTGTGTGTGCGGCGTGCGTGTGTGTGCGTGCGTGCGTGCGTGCGTGCTTGCGTGTGTGTCTGCTTCAGCGCTTAGATTTGATTTTATCAAGATTTTGCGCTATATAAATATTGTAATTATTATTATTATTATTTACTTACTTACTTACTCACTTACTTACTTACTTACTTACTCACTTACTTACTTCTTGCTTACATACTTACTTACTCACTTACATACTCATTCACTCACTCACTTACTTACTTGTTTTGCTTACTTACTTACTCACTCACTTACTACTACTTACTACTTGTTTGCTTACTTACTCACTCATTTACATACTCACTACTTACTTGTTTGCTTACTTACTTACTCACTTACATACTCACTCACTTACTTACTTACTTACTTACTTACTTATACTTACTTATACTTACTTACTTATACTTACTCATTTACTTACTTATACTTACTTACTTACTCATTTACTTACTCACTCACTTGCTTGCTTGCTTACTTACTCACTTACATACTCATTCACTCACTTACTTACTTGCTTACTTACTCACTCACTCACTTACTTACTTACTCACTCACTTGTTTGCTTACTTACTCACTTACATACTCACTCACTCACTCACTTACTTACTTACTTGCTTGCTTACTTACTTACTCACTCACTCACTTACTTACTGACTTACTTACTTACTTACTCACTCACTCACTCACTCACTCACTCACTTACTTACTGGCTTGCTTACTTGCTTGCTTACATACCTGTCTATTTCCTCTTTTCTTTCCTCCGAAGTGAACGACAGACTGGCGGACCTATGATTTAAAAAATGTTATCTTCACCTAGTTGACAGACAGCTGAGGCTTTGTTCATTGACGGGGGGTGGGGGCTTTCTGAGACTGATATGTGAGACGAGTTTATATAAAATAGCTGGTCGTGTTGTGATTCAGACCTTTAATTATCTATTTATTTACTTTATACATTTATTCCTTTTCCTGAAAAATAAGATACACAGATACACACGTCATTTACATGTAACCAAGATTATTCCAGTAATAGGCTGATACAATACCAGTACAACATGTAGACTAGGTAAAACACAGTCTAGGTAAGGCCTCAAGACCTGGCCAACTCATGGGTTTATGTGCAGGCTTGTGCCATGATCACCATACACATGGCACCTGTGACGTTAGTGCATATAATAATGGAATTCGTTCCAAGCGTGGAGACGTCATCTTGAGAAACTGAAACTAACGTGTGTATGTATTTGATATTCTGCATGCGTATATAGCGAAAGAGGTTTGTGCACTAGCAGGTCTGCACACGTGTTGACCTAGGACTTCACAAAAAATCTCCACCCTTTACCTACCAAGCAGATATGTCCAGGAGGATCAAACCTATTACCTTCCGATTGAAAGTCTGACTTCTACCCACTTTGCCTACCACGCCTGTCAAGTAAAGGAAAAGTCTTCATCTCATTCATCTCATCTCATCTCATCTCATCTCATCTCATCTCCCTCCTCACCGGGATCAGCGGTAGGAGCCACGCTCGGCGTCACAAATTTTCTCCAGGTAACACGATTAAGACATCTGTGGGCGACCTCCTGGATCTCCAGACCACAGACTTCAGCGATGTTGTTGAAGTAGGGGATGTGCGGTCGTCCATTTCTTCTCCTCGCCTCAACTTTCCCTGCAGGACCGTTGACATCAGATCTGTTTTGATGGCATGGCCTACGTATCTCAGCTTTCTCTTGTTGATCTCTGTCAACTGGGTGCGGGAGTCAAAGGGTTAAATGTTTCTTGCTCCAGGATTCCTTGTGAACTTTCACCCTCCAGCCCCCGCCCCCAATTCCCGTTCTTGCCTTTCCTTTTATAATTAGTTTTTCATTTAATATAGTAGTAGTAATAGTAGCAGTAGTAGTAGTGGTGGTAGTAGTAGCAGTAGCAGTAATAGTAGCAGCAGCAGCAGTAGTG
>JAPXFY010000013.1:87206776-87219276 GCA_030674185.1 Monoplex corrugatus | reverse complement strand
GGGAAAGTATGAAGGTTGCAGCCAACAGGCCAGTAGGGAAAATATGAAGGTGGCAGCCAACAGGCCAGTAGGGAAAATATGAAGGTGGCAGCCAACAGGCCAGTAGGGAAAATGTGAAGATGGCAGCCAACAGGCCAGTATGGAAAATGTGAAGATGGCAGCCAACAGGCCAGTAGGGAAAATATGAAGATGGCAGCCAACAGGCCAGTAGGGAAAATGTGAAGATGGCAGCCAACAGGCCAGTAGGGAAAATGTGAAGGTGGCAGCCAACAGGCCAGTAGGGAAAATATGAAGATGGCAGCCAACAGGCCAGTAGGGAAAATATGAAGGTGGCAGCCAACAGCCCAGTAGGGAAAATGTGAAGGTGGCAGCCAACAGGCCAGTAGGGAAAATATGAAGGTGGCAACCAACAGGCCAGTAGGGAAAATATGAAGGTGGCAACCAACAGCCCAGTAGGGAAAGTATGAAGGTGGCAGCCAACAGTTTTTAATGTTGCGGGCTTGTACTGAACTCAGGATATCTGATACTGAATCCGCTGCACTATCAAAAGAACGAACCAGACACGAGGACAAAAAACATGATCTGCCCGAGGCTTGACCCCACAACTCCTTCGTTATGGACACAGCACTCTGACAGCTGAGCTAATAGGCCAAACCGAAAATAGGAGGCGCGAAGACCCTGAAACATCATCATCATCATCATCAGGTGCCCTGCCGCATGACGTTGGCGACCATGGACTAAGAAGAATGTTGAGGGTTCCATGGACAGCAAAGAAAACAAACGAGACAGTCTTGATGGAGGCAGACACAAGAAGATCATTCATAAGGAAGATTAGGAAAAGACGGGCAACATTTCTAAGCCATTTTATGAGGAAAGGGGAATTAGAGCACCTGGTCACAACAGGAAATCTGGAGGGAAAAAGAGCACCAGGTAGACCAAGGGAAAAAATATTGGACCGACTTGCAGAGTGGCTGAAGACAGAGAGGTTGTAAGATGTGCTTGCGGCAACAAGGGACATGCATATGGAGGGCCATGATCGCCAACGCCATGTGGCAAGGCACTTGATGATGATGATGACTTACTGACCAGCAAGACGTTGATTTAAACCTTTATCTGTCCAAAAATTGGTTGTAGGGGTTTTCTGTCCCGATCGGCTGGTACCCAGAGTTGTGCGTGCTGTGGGTTTGCTGGGAAGACTGGGATCACCCAGTCGAGACTTTTCCACTTTACGGATGTGATGATGTTCATGTTCATATGTTCATATTGCTTATAGCCCAGCCGACTACTAGAGCCATATCAGGGCTAACACCACGTCAAAAACGATAACCCGTTAATGTGACGATAAGACAAAGAGGGTGTTGCTCAATTTTTTTCTGCTTTAACACAGCAAGTGTCTCTCGGGCCTGGTTGGCGTAAGTCATGTTCAATTTTTTTGAATTTCTTGCAAGTAATTTTCTACTTGTCTTATACGTATAAATTGGTAACCTTTCTGTTCCCACATTGATCGTTCAGCAAAAAGATATAATTTGAAGAAAAAAAATTGACATGTGCTTCGATCTTTACGTTCATTTTTAAATCTCCAATGTATAAAATATCATTATGTATATTCTGTATGCTGTATGGAGTTCATATGTAAACAATATCTTTTCGTATGTATACAATTTTTTAAAATCATTTTTGTTACATATTTTATGTTTAAAAGAAGTCATTGCCATATTGCCATGTTAACTGGTTATTCATGTTTGAGTGTAAACTATAATACTGTCTAGAAGATGACTGAATAATGACTTGATTTGAATGTCAAAATCTGTTAACCCTTTGACTCCCGCACCCTGTCCACCAGCACCCTGTGTTGCCAACCACGCTAGCAAAGCAAAAACTTAACCCTTTGATTCCCTCACCCTTTCCACCAGCTTCCTGCAGGAAGCTGGTGGAAAGGGTAAGGGAATCGAAGGGTCAAGTTTTTGCAGTTAGTGGATAGGGTGCGGGAGTCAAAGGGTTAATGCACAGAAAATGAAATAACGTAACGAATGCTTGAACAATGAATGTGAAAAGAACACCAACAGACTACAGCAAAGTTCGCCAAGGCCAGCAACCTGGACTTCTAGACATAAGAACCATGGAGGCCATCAATAGACAGAAAACGGATAAAAGACAAATCCAACACAGCCAATAAGCTGCAGAAACCAGAACTACATTCTATAAGCTCTGCAGACGTATAACCAACACCAAACTCAAAATCAGATATCTGAAGCCACTGGCTAGAACAGAAGAAACTCCATAAAGAAACAAGAAAAAATGACCGCAAAGTCCGTACAGAAGGAAGGAAGGAAGGAGATAGAGAGAGAGAGAGAGAGAGAGAGAGAGAGTGAGAGAGAAAGAGAGAGAGAGTGAGACAGAGAGAGAGAGACAGACAGACATAAGACAGAGACAGACATACAGAGAGAGAACAAAGACAGGAAGAAAGAGAATAAATACATACACGAAAATAAACAAAAACGAGAGGAAGAACAATGAGAGAGATAGAGGGGGGGGGAGTGAGAGGAGGAGGAGAGGGAATGTGTGTGTATGTGTGTGTGTGTGTGTGTATGAGAGAGAAAGAGAGAGAGAGAGAGAGAGAGAGAGAGAGAGAGTAAAAACATGCATCATCTTTGTCCATTTAATTCAAAACTTTAGATATGGTTGAGGATTCTCTTTCACTTCCACAAAAGCAGATAAAAGATGTTTTACATCTATCCTGCATTATGGGCTGGTCATGTGTACCGGATGTCTGACACCAGAATTCCGAAGCAACTCCTCTACGGGGAACTAGCGTCTGGCAAGAGAACAGTTGGAGACCAGAGAAAACGGTTTAAAGACAGCTTGAAGGCATCGCTAAAGTCCCTCAACATAGACTGGGAGAATTGAGAAAACCTTGCCCTCGACCGTACAGTCTGGCGTAGAAGAATCGAAACCGGATGTACCACTTCAGAAGTGTCTCGTATCCAATCTGCACAAGAAAAACGAACTGCACGGAAAGCTAGGGCTGCAAACCCTTCAACCACAGTAACCGACCACAGATGTCCAACCTGTGGACGTTACTTCTGTGCCCGGATCGGATTGATCAGTCACCTCCGGACACACCGACTCAAAGCAACTTCATGAAGCCGTGGTCATTGTCGACGACGACAGACGAACACCATTATGGACTACAACAGACAAAAACGGATTTAGATTTTAATTAACAAGTGGTTACCTGTGCCATGGACGTTTCTATATATAGCATGGCTGCTCGTCTGACCTTACCTCGCTGTCATTCTCCCCATCAGCTCTCCTGTCCAATAAAGAGCGCTGCCCTTCTCTCCCATTGGTCATCTTGGAGTCGTCACGTGGTTGGCTGGGAGGGGCCGAAAAGGGAGAGGACTCATGGACAGAAACGGCGTGGGTTTTAGAAGGTGTGCGAGTATCCACAAGGGCGCCGTCACGGACCTCGTCATGTTCCACATAAATAGGGTTGATTTTGTAGGGAAAGGGTCCGTAGTCGGTGGTAGGTTGGTGAACTGACCTGTCCTGGGCCCTCTGTGCTTGTGAAGAAGATGTCGGGATGGGCACTGTGAGCATCGGTCGTCTGCTGTCTTGGTCTCTCTGATGTTGCCAACCCCCTCGTTGTTGTTTCTGCTTCTGTGCGTTTCTTCGCTGCTTCACTCTCCTGTTGAACGGAACCGGTGGTAATGTTTTGACATCAAAACAGCAAATCATCATCATCATCATCATCATCATCATCATCATCATCATCATCATCTTCTTCTTCTTTCTTTTTTTCTTCTTCTCTTCTTCTTCTTTCTTCTTCTCTTCTTCTTCTTCTCCTCCTCCTTCTTCCTCTTTCTCTTCCTCTCCTTCCTCCTTCTTCTTCTTCTTTTCTTCTCTCTTCTTCTTTTTCTTCATCTTCTTTTTCTTCTTCTCTTCCTATCTTCTTCTTCTTCTTCATCTTCTTCTTCATCTTCTTCTTCTTCTTCTTCTTCTTCTTCTTCTTCTTCTTCTTCTTCTTCTTCTTCTTCTTCTTCTTCTTCTTCTTCTCGCCCCTTCCCCTTCTATTTTTTCCCGTTAGTGGGCTGCAACTTCCAAACGCTCTCGAACAAACGAGCAGACCTTTACGTGTATGACCCTTTTCAACTGTTTTCCTTCTTTCTTTCTATCTGTTCACTACACCATTCAGGCGGTCATTTTCGGGGTGTGTGCATGCACAGTGTTCTCGTGTGTTTCCATAGGCCACCAAACACTGACACGACCCATGGTATTTAGCATGCATATACACACGAAAGGATTTCAGGTGCTAGCATATGTTTTGAGCCGAAGAAAAAAAATATCCATCCTTAATGCACCAGGGTGTACCCCAAAAAGTTTGGAACCCAAACCTTCCAGTTGGAAATGTCCCTGTCTGACCGCAAATCGAACCTTGAAACCTCTCGATCACCAGGAGGGCAATTTACCAATTCACCACTATCCCCTCCCCCCCCCCCCACTCCCAATAATTCATTATTTTTATAAAGAAATCAACAGTTTTAGTCTTATTAAGTAACTCAATACGTCAACAAAGACTGCGCTTCGCGGGACACTGCTGGCGTAGCAAAGAAGAACTGGTGGGGGATGTTCTACTATGGATCCCAGCCATGGCAAACAAAGACCAGGACGTCCAAAGAAGACCTTCATCGACCAACTGATGGATGATACGGGCTGTCAGTATGATGAACTACCTACTGCAATGTCTGACAGAGAAGGATGGAAGAAACGTGTCATGGATAGCCGAGCAAGCTCGACATGATGATGATGATGATGTAACTGCAGTGTGCTGCAAGATCGTCACACACAAATGTCTCATTAGGACTGAGAGTTCCATATTTAATACACAGCACGAGACACGTGTAGTGGTCACAACTGGGAACAAAGAATTCCGAGATTTAACGAGGCAATTACCTGATGACGTTAAATACCAATTCTTCTTCTGCCAACAGCTCTAAAAGGGAAAACAAAAGGATTGATCCAGCGCATGTGCCAACCAGCGCGTCAAACGTCTCTTTTCATTTCGACCCCATTGACACACGGTTTGGGTCGATGCCAAGGCTTGGCCATTATTAATGCAGTCTATTTAACAAACTGATCGTCTACAATATTGTTGTGTGAGCAGTAAAGCTACTTTTGTGGTCCTTGCATCCTGGCAGTACGTGCTAAAATATTACGAGTATAACAAAGCTAATTTTGTGGTCCTTGTGTCTTATCAGAAGCCGAGAGTAACGCTGGTATAGCTCCAGGGGTCACTGAGGTACACGCTGGTATAGCTCCAGGGTCACTGAGGTACACGCTGGTATAGCTCCAGGGGTCACTGAGGTACACGCTGGTATAGCTCCAGGGGTCACTGAGGTACACGCTGGTATAGCTCCAAGGGTCACTGAGGTACACGCTGGTATAGCTCCAGGGGTCACTGAGGTACACGCTGGTATAGCTCCAGGGGTCACTGAGGTACACGCTGATATAGCTCCAGGGGTCACTGAGGTACACGCTGAAATAGCTCCAGGGGTCACTGAGGTACACGCTGGTATAGCTCCAGGGGTCACTGAGGTACACGCTGGTATAGCTCCAGGGGTCACTGAGGTACACGCTGGTATAGCTCCAGGGGTCACTGAGGTACACGCTGGTATAGGTCCAGGGGTCACTGAGGTACACGCTGGTATAGCTCCAGGGGTCACTCAGGTACACGCTGATATAGCTCCAGGGGTCACTGAGGTACACGCTGGTATAGCTCCAGGGGTCACTGAGGTACACGCTGGTATAGCTCCAGGGGTCACTGAGGTACACGCTGGTATAGCTCCAGGGGTCACTGAGGTACACGCTGGTATAGCTCCAGGGGTCACTGAGGTACACGCTGGTATAGCTCCAGGGGTCACTGAGGTACACGCTGGTATAGCTCCAGGGGTCACTGAGGGACACGCTGGTATAGCTCCAGGGGTCACTGAGGTACACGCTGGTATAGCTCCAGGGGTCACTGAGGTACACGCTGGTATAGCTCCAGGGGTCACTGAGGTACACGCTGGTATAGCTCCAGGGGTCAGTGAGGTACATGACCACGACATGATGGCAATTATTTCGGCAACTGTTTTATGGGTGGTCTAAGACGAGACTAGTAGCACTACTTTTAGCAGTAGTAGTTGCTGTAGTTACGGTAATAGTAGTAGTAGTTGCAATAATAGTAGTGGTTGTAGTAGTTGTTATAGCAGTGGTAAAGTAGTAGTTGTAGTAGTAATAGTAGTTGTAGCAATAGTAGTAGTAGCAGTAATGGTAATAGTCCTAGAAGTAGTAGTAATAGTTGTAGTAGTGATAATAATAATAGTCGTAGTAGTAGTCGTAGTAGTAGTAGTAGCAGCAACAACAGCAATAGCAGTAGTAATAGTAGTAGTAGTTGTTGTTGTAGTATTAGTAGTAAGTAGTAGTAGTAGTAGTAGTAGCAGCAGCAACAGCAGTAGCAGTAGCAGTAGTAATAGTAATAGTAATAGTAGTAGTAGTTTTTGTAGTAGTATTAGTAGTAAGTAGTAGTAGCAGCAGCAGCAGCAGCAGCAACAGCAGTAGCAGTAGTAATAGTAACACTAGTAGTAGTTGTAGTAGTATTAGTAGTAAGTAGTAGTAGTAGCAGTAGTAGTAGTAGTAGTAGTAGTAGTAGTAGTAGTAGCAGTATACAAGACCCGGTGTTTTGTATGTACTCACCACTTGTAACACGAGAAGAGAAGGAGGATAACAAAGCAGAGCAACAGAGCAGCCAGACACGCTGTCTTCACTCTTTCATCTGCAGTCAGACACAAGTACAATTATATTTACAGTGGAAAACGGCCATTTAACAAAATATTCCTAACTCCTTTATGGCTTACCAGTTCTCCACTCTCTCATCTGCAGTCAGACACCAGTAAAATATTATATTTACAGTGGAAAACGGCCATTTAACAAAATATTCCTAACTCCTTTATGGCTTACCAGTTCTCCACTCTCTCATCTGCAGTCAGACACAAGTAAAATTATATTTACAGTGGAAAACGGCCATTTAACAAAATACTCCTAACTCCTTTATGGCTTACCAGTTCTCCACTCTCTCATCTACAGTCAGACACAAGTACAATTATACTTACAGTGGAAAACGGCCATTTAACAAAATACTTCTAACTCCTTTATGGCTTACCAGTTCTCCACTCTCTCATCTGCAGTCAGACACAAGTACAATTATACTTACAGTGGAAAACGGCCATTTAACAAAATACTCCTAACTCCTTTATGGCTTACCAGTTCTCCACTCTCTCATCTGCAGTCAGACACAAGTACAATTATACTTACAGTGGAAAACGGCCATTTAACAAAATACTCCTAACTCCTTTATGGCTTACCAGTTCTCCACTCTCTCATCTGCAGTCAGACACAAGTACAATTATGCTTACAGTGGAAAACGGCCATTTAACAAAATACTCCTAACTCCTTTATGGCTTACCAGTTCTCCACTCTCTCATCTGCAGTCAGACACAAGTACAATTATACTTACAGTGGAAAACGGCCATTTAACAAAATACTCATAACTCCTTTATGGCTTACCAGTTCTCCACTCTCTCATCTGCAGTCAGACACAAGTACAATTATACTTACAGTGGAAAACGGCTATTTAACAAAGTAGGCCTATTCCTAACTCTTTTATGACTTACCAGTTCTCCATTCTCTCGTCTGCAGTTAGACAAACAACAAAACTATACTTTCAGTGGAAAACGGCTACTGAGCAAAGTATTCGTAATTCCTTTATGACCTACGAGTTAGTCATTGCGTTTAGACAGTTTTTATCGTTGAATTTGTTAGTTCAGGTTACTCATCAGGTATTTTTTATTGAATGTTTATTCTCTGTCCTTTTCCAGTTGCAATGCAATTCCCTCTTTCTTATTATTATGGTTATTGTGGCCAAATGGTTAAGACACCCGTCACAAGGGTGACTTAACCTTGAGAAACCTGACCACCTACGATGCGCGGGGTTCGATTCCTGGAGGTGGACAAATTTCTATTTAAAAAATGGTGACAGCAGAGGTCATATGACCAGGATACAGTTAGTTAGTTAGTTGAGTGAGTTTTAAAGTCCTACCACTCTTAAGAGTATACGAGGACTAGCGAAAAAATTTTTTTGAAGAAGCCTTCAATAATTTTAAAGCTTTGTGAGAAACCGGTGCTTTATTCGGTTCTCTGATCCACCCTGGATGGCAATCGAATGGGTGAATGAACCAGGATGCAGCCTAGCCCACAGACATTTTATATAGGATGTGTGTGGCCTGGTCCCTTAGTCGTAAGAAAATCTGATGATAGCATCGGTATCTCATAAATGCAACCACACATTTTAAGGCTTCTTTGAGTAATATTATTATAGCTAATCCTCATATATTCTGAGAGTGGTAGGACTTTAAGCTCAACAAAACAGAACTGAACGGCCCCCCTCAGAGTGTCAGGAGTTAAGGGCCGAAACTCTTGCTTGACGGGGGTTTCTCCTCTGAGGACCTTCTGCTGTCCTGCTCTCCCCTGAGAGTTTTTTTTTTACTAGCCACCCCATCGCCTTTTCATCGTCACTAAAACGACTAAAGCGAACTGATATTAAACCAATGACTACCACATCTTTCAACGTATTGCTAAAAGGAAAAAAAAATCTAAGTGTTTTGATTTTTTGTGTGGGATGTGTGTACACACATTGTTTGAGCCATACAGTATGAGTGGTATGTTGTTGCACAATATTATATTATATTATATTATATTATACTATAAGGATTAAATTCCCTACAGATGATGTGTGCCCCGTTAGCACATTGGTAAAACCGCGTACCGCAGTTCTGAAGCGCAGAATCGCCCAGGTTCGATCCCCGGCGTGGGAAAAAAAAAAAAAAATAGACAACAGCAGAAGGGCATCCAGGAGTCATGACCTGGATGTGGCCCGGCCCCCCGAGAGTGTAAGGAATTCAGGGCCGAAACACTTGTCTAAAGGGGGTTACTTCTCTGAAGACCTTCTGTTGTCTAGCTCTCCCTAGAGTTTCTTTCTACCTGCACATGGTCAGTCCATTGACTTCCGGGAATAGTTCGGAGGACATTCGGGAAAGACCGAAGGACACTGGGAAAGACTAGATCTGCGGGCTTTGTGGGTTGGCTTCCCACCTTGCCTTTGATAACATGCCACGAGTTTTTCAAATGAAAGATGCTCCCAGGATTCACCGAAAGGGGGAGAGAATGATGAATCCATCGGCACTGACTCCATCACGACTGGAAACGCACAACGGACCATGATTAATGACCAGTTGGAATTTCCGTGTGCGTGTGGAAGGAGATTCACCACCAAACGCGGCATGAAGATCCACAGGACAAAAATGGGCTGTTTGAAGACACATACGAACCAGCAGCAGCGCACTGCGATAGCAGGTGAGACGTTGGATGACCAAGGCCAGGAATTAAACCATAGTGCCAAGGACATCCACGCTGACGGTTCTGATGCGGATTTTGCACAAGCTCTTAACGCCAAACGTGGAAAACTCAATTTGCCGCCTGCCGGTGCAAAAGAACAATGGGAGAAATTAGATGAGGAACTTGTCCTTAAGCTGAATGCGCTAATAGGGAACAGTACGCTGGAACACAAACTTGACACATACGGAGACATCATATACTCTATCTGCAGGGACACTTATGGAGTGAAGCAGCCAAAGACAAAAACGCCTCCCCAGAAATCCAGAAGACAGCAACAGATGGAGAGCATCCGGAGGGAGAAAAGGAAGCTTAAAAAGCGAATGAAAACTGCCTCAGAATTCGAGAAGCAAGGGCTCCTGGAACTCTGGAAAGATCTGAAGGTCAAACACAATGCTCTCAGCAAAGTGGAATCAGCAAGGCGAAGAAAGAGCAAAAAGAAGAAGACTCAAGATCGTTTCTTCAAAGATCCCTTTGACTTTTCAAGAAAGCTGTTTGAACAACCCAAATCAGGGACTCTCACAGTGGGCAAGGAAACCCTAGAGCAGCATCTCAGGGAAACATATTCCGATTCTCAGCGCGAGGCACCACTTGAAATCCAGAATCTGGTTTGGCCTGCAGCGCCAGAAGGAAAATTCAATAACAAACCACCAACACTGGATGAAGTGAAGAACGTAGTAAAGAAAGCCAGAGCCAAGTCAGCACCTGGACCAAACGGAATACCATACCTGCTCTACAAGAAATGCCCAAAAGTGCTCGAGTGGCTCCACAAGATGATTCGATCAGCATGGAGGAACCAGAAGATCAGCGACCAATGGATGAGAGCTGAAGGAGTGTACATTCCGAAGGAGCAGAACTCCAGCAGCATCAATCAGTTCAGGCCAATATCACTTCTGAACGTCGAGGGGAAAATCTTCTTCTCTGTTATGGCAGCAAGATTGACAAAATACCTGACTGAAAACAAGTATCTGGATATGTCAGTCCAAAAGGGAGGCATACCAGGAATGCCTGGATGCTTGGAACATGCCACGTTGATTTGGGATGCCATCCAAAAAGCAAGAACAGAGAAGAGAAACATTGACGTAGTTTGGCTTGATCTGGCGAATGCATATGGATCAGTTCCACACGATATGATCCAGCTGGCTCTTGAAATGTATCACATCCCAGAAAACATCCGAACAATGCTGAGGAAGTATTTCCAAGGGTTCTCAATGCGGTTCTCTACCAAAGAATACACCACGGACTGGATAGACCTAGAGGTGGGCATTGCAATGGGCTGTGCAATCTCTCCCATACTGTTCGTGTTGGCAATGGAAGTCATCTTGAAAGCTGCAATGAAGAGTTCAGATCCAGTGAATCTGGGAGATGGATACCAGATGCCTCCTCTGAAAGCTTTCATGGATGACACAACAGTCTTGTCCACGGATGAGGAAGAGACACACCAAATCTTAAAGCAGCTGGATGAGCTGGTGGCCTCTTCAAGAATGAGGTTCAAACCTAAGAAATCCCGAAGTCTCTCACTGCGAAAAGGAAAAGTGGCAGATTCAGTCAAATTCATGGTAGCCAACCAAGCCATCCCCACTGTCACAGAAGAGCCAGTAAAAAGTCTCGGAAGATGGTATGATGACTCCCTGAAAGACACACAAAGGGGATGTGAAACCAAGCAAACAGCAGAAGAAGGCCTGAAGAAAATAGATAACTGCGGACTGCCAGGCAAATACAAAGTCTGGTGTCTACAGTTCATGCTGATACCAAAGCTGCTGTGGCCACTGCTAATCTATGACATTTGCACCAGCACAGTCGAAGCAATGGAAGCCAAAATCAACAAATACACAAGAAAATGGCTCGGTGTCCCACCTGGTCTCACTGATGTTGCATTCTACTGTCGTCAAGCAATGCTGAAGCTACCTCTCAAATCCATAGTGGAGGAATACAAAGTTGGAAAAGCAAGACTGTTGAGCATGCTGGAGGAATCGGAAGACAATATCGTGAGATCAGTTCATCCAAAGCTGAGAACTGGCAGAAAGTGGAAAGTCCAAGAGGCTGTAAACAATGCCAAGAGAAACCTCAGCATCAAAGAAATAATTGGACACACGCAAACCAACAGACAGGGACTGGGAGCAACAAAAATGCAGTGGTGGTCCAAAGCCAAAGGGAAGGAAAAAAGAGACATGATCATACAGGAGTTGAAGGAAGAAGAAGATGTCAAAAGAGTGCAGAAGGCAGTCCAGCAAGGTCAACAGGGGCAATGGACAACATGGGACAGTGCACTCCAAAGAAGTCTCAGCTGGAACGATATGTGGCACATGGCTCCTCTAAGGATAAGCTTCCTCCTCAGATCTGTATATGACCTGCTCCCCTCGAATGCAAACTTAGTGAAATGGGGGAAAGCAGACGACCCAACATGTCCGCTCTGTCAGAAGAAACAAACAGTGGAACATGTCCTAAGCTCTTGCAAAGTAGCGCTAGCCCAAGGAAGGTATACATGGAGGCACAACCAAGTTCTGAAAGTGATCACAGATGTGGTTAGCGAAAAAACCATGACCCCAAACGCACCAATTGCTATGACAACGTTCTACAAAGCAGGAGGGAAACAGGTCTGGCCCGAAAGTGCTATGACAACCAGCACATTGCCAAAGGGTCTTCTGGATGGAGCAGTCGACTGGGAGTGTACAGCAGACCTCCCAGAGTGGAGAAATTACCCAGATGTCATCAGGAAGACAGGCATGAGACCAGACATCGCTCTCCACTCTGACTCCTCGAAACAAGTGATTCTGATAGAACTCACTGTGCCATACGAAAGCAGAATGGAAGAAGCACATATCTACAAGACCGAAAAATACGCCGGTCTTGCCAGCACCCTGAAGAAAGCAGGTCTGCGGGTCAAAATCTTCGCCATAGAGGTCGGGGCAAGAGGGTTTGTGGGCACCTCCGCTTATGATCTCATGAAACAACTCGCCATTTCTGGGAAGAAGAGGACTAGAGCCCTTAAAGCGATGGCAGAGGCAGCA
>JAPXFY010000013.1:87186776-87191776 GCA_030674185.1 Monoplex corrugatus | reverse complement strand
ATGAGATGTGTGGAAGCAATTTTAGGTAATTTAGGCCTGTTTTTTACATACGTTTCAGTGTCCTTATTTTTGCTTAAATTTGTATTCAGGTATGTTTAAATCCCGTGTGTGGTCAACGTCAGGGGCATCTCCTTAGATTATGTGCGCGAATGCGTTGATATGTGTATTTAATTTTCTTTTCCTTTTTTTTTCCTGTTGAAGTTTTGTATATGTTTTGAAACGGTTATAGCCCTGATATGGCTCTACGCAGTCGGCTGGGTTTTAAACAAAAACAAGAATAACAAAAATCATTTTCACATGCATATTGTGAAAGATTTGCAATCATTTTTTAAATGTATACAATGACAGTCAATGAATATAATAGGCCAATATTCACTGTATCATCATCATCATCATCATCATCAGGTGCCCTGCCGCATGGCGTTGGCGACCATGGACTTCCAACCATCTCTATCTCTCGTTGCCCCTAGCATCTCCCCCACCCTCCTCATCCCCAGCCACTCTGCAAGTCCGTCCAGCATTCTCTCCCTGGGTCTACCTGGTGCTCTCTTTCCCTCCAGCTTTCCCGTTGTGACCAGGTGCTCCAAATCCCCCTTCCTCATAAAATGGCCTATAAATGTTGCCTGTCTTTTCCTAATCTTCCTTATGAGTGATCTACTTGTGTCTGCCTCCATCAAGACTGTCTCGTTTGTTTTCTTTGCTGTCCATGGAACTCTCAACATTCTTCTGAGAAACCACATCTCGGCTATATCTATACAGTGTATCTATACAGTTTATATCTATCTATATTCACTGTATAGATAAATCGAAATGTAGCAAAAGAACAGGAATAGACAATGAATCAGAAACACACACAGTAGCATACAAACGTGTACGTGAAGTTAATTGTTGGTGTTAAGTTCTCGTTCCATTTTACTGCTCCCCCACCTGCTAATGTCTTTTTCCTCTGTCTTCCGTCTGCCCAAATCCAACCCGTCCAACTATCGTTCTACATTTTATTTTGTTCACTTTTTAAAAAATTTCCCCTCCCCCCCTCCCCCCCCTCCCCCCCCCCCCCCCCCCCCCCCGTCTAATATCACTTATAGTGAAAAGACGTTAAATCAAAGAACGAACGAACGTGTACGTGATATAACAAAACGAGACAGAAGCAAATTTTCGGTCAACTGGCCTTTGTGAAGTGCGCACAAAAGACAACGAGACATCAGAGAATTCTGACTTTTTTTTTTCTCCTCAATTTTTGTGTATTTGTTCTTTGTTGTTATTTGTGCATGCTTGGACAAAGATCAGTTGCGCCTGTCTTGTTTTACTGTATTAACCTTTTGATTCCCGCACCCTGTCCACCAACACCCTGCACTGTCAACCATGCTAGCAAAGCAAAAACTTAACCCTTTCATTCCCTCACCCTATCCACCAGCTTCCCACAGGAAGCTGGTGGATAGGGTGAGGGAATGAAAGGGTTAAGATTTTGCAGTTGGTGGATAGAGTGCAGGAGTCAAAGGGTTAAATATGCATTCTTATTCTATTCTGTGTATTTCTGGTTTCTATTTGTTTGAACGCGAGCAGTCAATTTTCTATCTGGAGAAGAATGAATGATACAACAGAATAATACACTAACTATTAAAATGTACAAAGAACAGACAAACAAAGGAAACAAACAGACGGACGAACAATACTGAAATTCAGTTACATTCACCTGCTAACGAAGGATAGAGAGGGTGGGAGATGCACTTGCAACGACAAGGGATAGATACATATGGAGGGCCATGATCGCCAACGCCATACGGCAGGGCACATGATGATGATGTAAGCGATGATTGTATACTCGTCTATATTCTTGTTTTACTTCGTACTCCACCGATGAAAAAAATCTTTGTATGAAGGATATTTATCGGCTATAAAATAGGAACCAGAAGAACAAGAAAACCAATATAGGCGCTTGTCCAACAAAACAAAACAAAACAAGCGCAAATTTTCGGCCAACTAGCCTTTGTCAAGCGCGAACGCACGGTCACATACAGATCACAGACACCAAACAATGGATAATAAAAACGGGACTAAAAACTTCCCTGCCGCCTCGTCCAGTGGGTAAGAAATGTGACCGTGCGTTCGCGCTTGACAAAGGCTAGTTGGCCGAAAAATTGCGCTTGTTTTGTTTTGTTTTGTTGGACACGCGCCTATATTGGTTTTCTTGTTCTTCTGGTTCCTGTTTACTTGGGCGCGGGCAGTCACACTCGTTTTGGATCTTGGCTATAAAATAGAATAAGCACCACTTCTACGTTCTGTCATATCTTATTTTTATGTTGTGTTGTCATGTTATCTTCCTCCGTTGACTAGGAAGGCGTTTTGTTGAACATTACAACGAGACAATTGTTTAGGTGTTGTGCATGTGAGGCAAATGACAGGACCGCTTTGAGAGGGCTAACTGAACAGTTCAGTAGAGTCGTTATATGCTCTGCTTCATATCTTCCCTGTGTAACTAGCCAAACATTCAGTAGAGTGTTTATATGCTCTACTTCATATATTCTCTGTGTAACAAGCCAAACATTCAGTAGAGTGTTTACATGCTCTACTTCATATCTTCTCTGTGTAACTAGCCAAACATTCAGTAGAGTGTTCATATGCTCTACTTCATATATTCTCTGTGTAACAAGCCAAACATTCAGTAGAGTGTTTATATGCTCTACTTCATATATTCTCCATGTAACTAGCCAAACATTCAGTAGAGTCTTTATATGCTCTACTTCATATATTCTCTGTGTAACTAGCCAAACATTCAGTAGAGTCTTTACATGCTCTACTTCATATATTCTCTGTGTAACTAGCCAAACATTCATAGAGTCTTTATATGCTCTACTTCATATATTCTCTGTGTAACTAGCCAAACATTCAGTAGAGTCTTTATATGCTCTACTTCATATATTCTCTGTGTAACTAGCCAAACATTCATAGAGTCTTTACATGCTCTACTTCATATATTCTCTGTGTAACTAGCCAAACTGTTGATCAGATAAATGAAGCAATGGTCCTTTAAATTCATACACAGTAGAACAAGACGAGGGCCCAGAAGCTTTGTCAGTGTTAGAGAGCACCTGTAACACGATATTTCACCAAGTGTCAATAGACAATACACCCGGCACAGTCTGAGACCCAGTAGTAATCTTGTCAGGCGAAGTGGGCTGACACTGATAGGCCATATCACAGGCCATATCACAGGCCATATCACAGGCCATATCACAGGCCATATCACAGGCCATATCACAGGCCATATCATAGGCCATATCATAGGCCATATCACAGGCCATATCATAGGCCATATCACAGGCCATATCATAGGCCATATCACAGGCCATATCACAGGCCATATCATAGGCCATATCACAGGCCATATCATAGGCCATATCACAGGCCCTACAGCCAGGCTGGTTTGATGTAGGATTTTCCGGGCTGCTTGACTCTTGTCACAGAGCCGTGGACTCAGGATCTAATATCTAGAGTTCAACTCCAGCCCTCAACGTTAAACATTGGCCACTTAGCTGCCCATCTTAATCTTTCCATCATTCTGGTGGTGTCAGCTTAGTGTTTCATAGGTCCACTGGCCTGTTTGCTGCCCATCTTAATCTTTCCATCATTCTGGTGGCGTTAAATTACTGTGTGATAAGTCCACTGGCCTGTTTGCTGCCCATCTGAATGTTTCCATCATTCTGGTGGTGTCAGCTTAGTGTTTGATAGGTCTACTGGCCTGTTGGCTGCCCGTCTTAATGTTTCCATCATTCTGGTGGTGTCAGCTTAGTGTTTGATAGGTCCACTGGCCTGTTGCTGTCGATCTTAATGTTTCCATCATTCTGGTGGTGTCAGCTTAGTGTTTGATAGGTCCACTGGTCTGTTGGCTGCCTATCTTAATGTTTCCATCATTCTGGTGGTGTCAGCTTAGTGTTTGATAGGTCCACTGGCCTGTTGGCTGCCCATCTTAATGTTTCCATCATTCTCGTGGTGTCAGCTTGCTGTTTGATAGGTCCACTGGCCTGTTGGCTGCCTATCTTAATGTTTCCATCATTCTGATGGTGTCAAATTACTGTTTCAAATGTCTTTCCCCCTTCCCCTTTTCGCTCACCTTTTCAAGAACTCCCCAACACACAAGGTTTTGCGCAGGAACAGAGAGTGTGCCAGGTAATTGCTGGCAGATTTGGGTGGAGGTGATATGGAATTTTCTGAGAGCGATGAATCCCTCGTGACTAAACTCCTAACTTCATCCTCCAGTCAGAAGGTTTGAGTTCGTATCCTGCCTGCTACAGACAGCGACAGCTGGGCAACAGGTGGAGAAATGTCCTTTTGCGCCGATTTCTCAAGTCAGTACGATTATACACCCACCTGCTGGTAGCACCCCGTATCCCGTCGTGTGAATACGTGTGCAGAACATTAGATACGCGCGTTAAAGATCCTGTGAGCTATGTCAACGTTCAGTAGCTTATGGAAACAGGAAAAGACCTTGCATGTACGTCACGTTTTTTTGTTTTCTTTTTTTTTTTTTTTTTTTTTTCCAGGTTCAGTTTCTTAGGATGACGTCTCCGCTCACGGAATGAATTCCATATGCACTAACGTCACATGTGCCATGTGATGGAGAAGATCCAGAATGATCACGGCGCAAGCCTTAAGCCCGCACATAAACCCACGAGCTGGCCAGGTCCTGAGGTCATTTCGAGATAGTTCCATGATCCTCGGGTCGTAGGGGAGTGAGGTGGCAGATCAACTTTTCCAAGGACCAGCATCACGAGGGCGGCCCCCATCCCCTCTCCCTCGCTTCAAATTCATATTCATATTCACTTTTTTTTAACCAAGACCTCAGACGGGCAAGAAGGCTAATAGGTCTTCAAGGGACGGGACCTGGGAAATCAGCCTATCTCTCGAATGTTTTATACCAAGGCAGCCAGGCAATGCCCTGCTCTCCGCGATTTTCAATTGCCGTGGGATCTTAAGCGTGCGCAGCCAGAAGGCACGCGGGT
>JAPXFY010000013.1:87176776-87179276 GCA_030674185.1 Monoplex corrugatus | reverse complement strand
TTTTTGTTGTGTGTGTGTGTGTGTGTGTGTGTGTGTGTGTGTGTGTGTGTGTGTGTGTGTGTGTGTTGTGTGTGTGTGTGTGTTGTGTGCGAGTGTGTGTGTGTGTGCGCGCGAGTGTGTGTGTGTGTGTGCGTGTGTGTGTGTGTGTGTGTGTCTGTGTGTGTGTGTGTGTGTGTGTGTGTACTAGTGTGTGTGTGTGTATTTGTGTGTGTGTGTGCAAGTGTGTGTGTGTGGCGAGTGTGCTGTGTGTGTGTGTGTGTGTGTGTGTGCAGTGTGTGTAGTGTGTGTGTGTGTGTGTGTACGAGTATGTGTGGGGTGTGTGTGTGTGCGTGCGTGTACAAGTGTGTGTGTGTGTGTGTGTTGTTGTGGGGTGTGTACGAGTATGTGTGTGTGTGTGTGTGTTCGTTCGTTCGTTCTTTGATTTAATGTCTTTTCACTATAGTGTGTGTGTGTGTGTGTGTGTGTGTGTGTTGTGTGTGTGTGTGTGTGTGTGTGTGTGTGTGTGTGTGTGTGTGTGTGGCGCGTGCGTGTGTCTGTCTGTCTGTTTCAAATCACTATTGTGAACAGACATTAAATACAAGATTCCTTTTTCGTTCACGTTTTCTTTTGACCCCTTTTCTACGCCATCGAAGATGGGGTAGTTTTTCCAATGCTCTGATGATGATGGCGATAAGGATGATAAAAATGACGCTATTAGAGTTCCATCCAGGATTAAGACTGCGCGACAGGTCTGTATTTCAGTTCCAGTTTCTCAAGGTGGCGTCTCCGCGCTCGGAACGAATTCCATATGCACTAATGTCACAGGTGCCACGTGTGTGGTGATCATGGCACAAGCCTTAAGCCTGCACATAAACCCATGAGCTGGCCATGTCCTGAGGCCCTACCTGGCCTATGTGTTACCTAATCTATATTTTTTATACTAGTATTGTGACCATGGCACAAGCCTTAAGCCTGCACATAAACCCATGGGCTGGCCAGGTCCTGAGGTCCTACCTAGCCTATGTTTTACCTTGTCTATATTTTTATACTAGTATTGTACCAGTCTAATCTTGTTCTTGGCAGGTCTGCGTGTAGTTTACTTCATAATCTATCTTGGCGTCAACCAGGCCTGAGAGACACAGACACTCGTGGTGCCAGCCAGGAGACCTGAACAACACCTTCAATGACGCATCCATGAAGTGGATGAGACTCGACTGTGTTGTCTCAGTCATCCCAATGAGCCCATAGCACGCCCAACTCTGGGAAGAAGCCTGTTGGGTCAGAAAAATCCCACAATGATTTTGAAAAGATTGATGAGGATTCGAACCCACAACCTTCCAGTCGGTAGTCGGTTGGGCTAACCACTACATCACGGCGGCAACTGGTTACATTCATTGTTTATTTTTGAGGGTGTGTGGTGTTGTTTCATTGTCGATGTCGTCTTCCTTTGTTTCTGTTCGTGTATCGACAGTGGAGGTTATTCATTTATATCACCGGGCCACTTGCTAGAGCCATGGACTCAAGATCTGATATCTTGAGTTCAATCCAGTCCGCAACATTAAAAACTGGCCTGTTGGCTGCCCATCTTAATGTTTCCATCATTCTGGTGGTGTCAGCTTACTGTTTGATAGGTCCACTGGGCTGTTGGCTGCCCTTTTTAATGTTTCCATCATTCTGGTGGTGTCAGCTTACTGTTTGATAGGTTCACTGGCCTGTTGGCTGCCCTTTTTAATGTTTCCATCATTCTGGTGGTGTCAGCTTACTGTTTGATAGGTCCACTGGGCTGTTGGCTGCCCATCTTAATGTTTACATCATTCTGGTCGTGTCAGATTAGTGTTTGATGGGTCCACTGGCCTGTTGGCTGCCCATCTTAATGTTTCCATCATTCTGGTGGTGTCAGCTTACTGTTTGATAGGTCCACTGGCCTGTTGGCTGCCCATCTTAATGTTTCCATCATTCTGGTGGTGTCAGCTTACTGTTTGATAGGTCCACTGGCCTGTTGGCTGCCCATCTTAATGTTTCCATCATTCTGGTGGTGTCAGCTTACTGTTTGATAGGTCCACTGGCCTGTTTGCTGCCCATCTTAATGTTACCATTATTCTGGTGGTGTCAGCTTAGTGTTTGATGGGTCCACAGGCCTGTTGGCTGCCCATCTTAATGTTTCCATCATTCTGGTGGTGTCAGCTTAGTGTTTCATAGGTCCACTGGCCAGATGGCTGCCCATCTTAATGTTACCATCATTCTGGTGGTGTCAGCTTAGCGTTTGATAGGTCCCTTCTCCCCTTTCCCCGTTTCAAGACCTTGCCAGAGCATGGGGTTTTGTGCAGGCTCAGGAAACCTGTCAGACAATTGTTTGCAGGTTTGAGTGGGGGTGCATATGGAGCTGCCCAAGCGCGGTGAATCATTCTTGAAATAATTCCACTAACTCCAATAACTTGTCACTGGCTTACCATGTTCAGCGTCAGTGCTGTGATGGTGCTGGTGAAGCATTGCCAAATGATACACATCTGGTGGGTCATTC
>JAPXFY010000013.1:87159276-87171776 GCA_030674185.1 Monoplex corrugatus | reverse complement strand
AAAGTTAAAAGAACAAAACAACAAAACAAAACAAAACAAACAAACAAAAACAAAACAAAACAAAGAACCCACGTCCTTTATGTGAACGACACTGTACGTACATATCTTCACGTAATTTATTTCTATATGGAAAACCAGAATCCATGAATTGTACAATGAGAAACTACTTTGCTAAACAGCAAAACACATAGGAAAGAAAAAAGACACACTCTTTACAGTTTAGCAGATGATGCCAAAGAACGTCACTCCATGCACAACAGCCTGGGCCAACATCACACGATTTGAGTCGCGTCCAACGATTGTCGTGGGTGTCGGATTTTAAGATCCGACACGATGCCAATGAGTTAAGTAACTCTGATGACTGATAATCCGACACGATGCCAATGAGTTAAGTAACTCTGATGACTGATAATCCGACACGATGCCAATGAGTTAAGTAACTCTGATGACTGATAATCCGACACGATGCCAATGAGTTAAGTAACTCTGATGACTGATAATCCGACACGATGCCAGTGAGTTAAGTAACTCTGATGACTGATAATCCGACACGATGCCAATGAGTTAGGTAACTCCGAAAACTGGTAAACATGACTCTGAGTAGGTAAGATAAAGACTGTTCTATGACCTGGAGGTCGTAGTGTAATGAGGTGGTAGAGACCTCAACTGTTCTTTTAAGGACGGGAAGGGGGCAGCTTTATGAGGACGGTACTCATCTCCTCTCCCTTGAGGCTTTACATTCCCTAACCCTGAATAGGGTCAGGAATCCTTTTACAGCTGGTTGGGACGGACGGTTATGTGAGTAACGTTATAACTGAAGCCGACTGGAACCTGTGCATGACTGTGCCAAGTGTTTATAAATATAATGCATGGATGGATGGGGAATATCTTTACAGGACAGAGAGAGAGAGAGTGAGAGAGAGAGAGAGGGAGAGAGAGAAAGAGAGAGAGGAGAGATAAAGATAGAGAGAGAGAATGAAGACAGAGACAGACAGAGAGAGAGAGAGAGAGAGAGAGAGAGAGAGAGTAGAGAGAGAGAAGAAAGACGAGAAAAGAAGAGAGAAAGAAGAGAGAGAGAAAGAGAGAGACAGAGAAAGAGAGAGAAGAGAGAAAAGAGAGAGAAGAAAGAAGACAGAAGAGAGAAGAGAGACAGGAGACAGAAAGAAGAGAGAGAAAGAGAAGAAGAGAGAAGACAGAGAGGACAGAGAGAGAGAGAGAGACAGAGAAAGAGAGAGAGAGAGACAGAGAAAGAGAGAGAGCCAGAGACAGGACAGAGGCAGAAGACAGAGAGACAGAGAGAGACAGAGACAGACAGGAGAGAAGACAGACAGAAGAAGACAAAGAGACAGAAAGAGAAGAAAACAGACAGCAGAGAGACACAGAGGAGTACGTACCTTCACAAAAGGACCAAATTACTAAGAAAAGAAGCACAGCCAACATGGTTGCACAGAAGAAAACAAATGCTCACAGGCATTCAAGTGTCAAAGTATAAACAGGTTACCGTCACGTCGTTCAAGTTTATGTACTTCTTCCTCTCTGTTCAAATTCCGTGTCCTCTCAGACGCAGACCCACTGCAAACAAGAATAAAGGAGGATTCTGTTTCTCTGTCATCGTTCCGGTTGTGTATATGAGTAGCAGGAATCTTTAAATTAAAGGAAAGCTGGACAACAGCAGCTAGGTCTGTAGAGGAGAAGCCACACTCGAACAATTGTTTTGTCCATAAACTCTCTAACACTCTTGAGGCAGGAACTGTAGGGTCTTGTTATATTTTCCTTCCTTCCTGTTTGAATAGCTTCCTTTCCCTGGCTCGTTGAACTCACGATGACGATCGAGTCACGAAAATGAAAAAATTAAAACACAAAACGTAACACAGAGAATAATTAATGTCCAACTCAAAAAGATTCAGACTGACGCCTAGTCACTGACCTCAAATACACCACAGTGTCTGTTTTCCTGCCGATAATGTGAACACCGTACAAGGGCTGATAACTAATGATTTAGGTCAGCGAAGCCTCATTACGTAGGTAGAGATAGGAAATCTCTCAGGGCAGACTATGAAGAGGTGATGAAGAGATAGCAATACTGATTGGATGCTGAACTTCCTGATCTAATGTCCTTGTAGATAGCAACATTGATCTGTCTTTGTTACTTGTCATTATAATAATAATAATAATAATGTTTATTTGTATAGCGCATATTCCATATAAAAACATGCTCACCAGCGCTTTACATTTCGCAAGAAAGGCAAAAGGTGATAAAAATTTTTCACAATTACATACACAATAAGATAACAACAAATATTAAAGCTATACAAGTAAGAAGACACATAAGAAACCACAGAATATTAAAATTTAAACACTGACTTATGTAATGAAGAAAGATTAACAGATTTTTCATATGAATAAAGAGGCATACTGTGTTTATATATTGCTGCGTGTGTGTGCTTGCGTACGTGTGTGTGTACATGTGTGTGTGCGTGCGTGTGCGTTGCTGTGCGCGTGTGTTTGTAAGAATGTGTGTGTGTGTGTGAGAGAGGAGAGGAGAGAGAGAGAGAGAGAGAGAGAGAGAGAGAGAGTGTGTGTGTGTGCGTGTGCTATGTTTGCATGCGTGTGTGTGTGTTTATGCATGCAATAGTTGTACATAAAATTATAATCAATATTTTGAATGAAGATAAAAACAGAAAAATTCTAATCCATATACAGGAAAAACATTACAACTTCAGTATTACAGCATTAATACCTTGACAATCAAAATTCCTCACAAATTATGAACTATTCGCATATCATACATCACAATTTACAAACAAAGAAAGATTTGAAAAAGTTTCTTAAAGTATTTCAGTCTCTTTCCCACTCAATTTCTCCCCTATCCCTTCCTCAGCTGTACACATACCGTGATACACACACATGCTCACTCAAGCACACACACACACACACACACACACACACACACACACACACACACACACACACACACACACACACACACACACACACACACACACACACACAACACATACACACATGCACGCACACACACACCTTGCTCTATAGGCCCTTATACAAAATACTGTTATACAGGCAGGAGAGATTAGTCTGATGACAGACTTGCAAATTAAGGCTCTTCAGGTTAGATGAGTTTGAAAGAGGTGGGTTTTCAGGTGCCGTTTGAAGGTTGAGAAACACTTAGTTTTTCTGAAAGACAGTGGTAGAGAGTTCCATACATTTGGGCCAAAGACAGAGAAAGATTTTTTACCAAAGGTGTCTAGAGAGAAGCGAGGAACAGTCAACAGTGAGGTGTCAGAAGAGCGGAGCGTTCGAGAAGGTTTGTAACCCTGCAGGAGGTTGGCAAGATAGGATGGCATGTTCTCGTGATAGATACACTGAAAGCAGAGACAGGCAACTTTATATTGAATCCTAGCCTTTACCGGGAGCCAATGAAGTGTTCTAAGCAGAGATTTTGCACTCTCACGCCTGGGCTTGCGGAGAACAAGGCGAGCCGCGTGGTTCTGTATGCGCTGAAGTTTAGATAGTTGATTGTCATGGAGACCTGCGAATAGAGAGTTACAATAGTCCAGTCTAGATAGTATGAAAGAGACAGCAAGCTTGTTGGTAGCATCAGTGGAAAGGAAGGAGCGAATCTTACCAATTCTGCGTAGCTGATAGTACAGAATACGGCACAACTGTTTGACATGGGCTTCCATAGACAGTGTTTCATCCAGATAGAAGCCAAGGTTTCTAACAGTTTGTGAGAGAGATACATCACAACCAGAGATAGACATGGGGGCATGAGTAACCTGATTGATCTTTGACTTAGTACCACTAACAATAAGCTCAGTTTTATCATCATTCATCTTCAGCTTGTTTTCCTCATCCACTTGGAGACATCCTCTATACAATCTCTCAGACTGCACGCAAGAGCGTCAAAATCTGATGGGGCAGAGGAGCTATGCAGCTGTGAGTCATCCGCAAAGAAGTGGTATGAGTGACCTGACTGATGAATGATAGCGCTGAGAGGTTGTGTATACATAGTGAACAGGACAGGTCCCAAGACAGAACCTTGTGGGACACCACATTTCAGCACAGATGGATTTGATTTGTGGCCAATGACAACCGACTGGGTACGGCCAGTCAAATAGGAGGTAAACCAGTCCAGAACCGTTCCAGAACAGCCAAAAGTGGTACGCAACCGCGTTATGATGATGCTATGGTCTATGGTGTCAAATGCTGCTGACAAGTCAAGCAGTGACAAGATAGACACACTCCCATTGTCTGAAGCCTGAAGGAGGTCATTGACCACACGCAATAGAGCGGTTTCTGTGCTATAGCACTTACGGTAGGCTGACTGGAATGGCTCTAGCAGGTTGTGAGATTCCAGATGCTGCAGAAGCTGTTCTAGTACAATACGTTCCAACACCTTTGATAGGAATGGTAGATTGGAAACTGGACGATAATTCTTCAAGCAGTCTGGGTCGAGATTTGCCTTCTTCAGAAGGGGCTTGACAAGAGCGTGCTTAAAGCACTGAGGCACAACACCAGATGACAAGGACTTATTCATAATATACGTGACAATTGGAGTAATTTCATCTAGACAATCAAATAGGATAGAGGCAGGGATAGGGTCAAGGTCACATGACTTCTTTGGCATTTTCTTCAGTATCTCTCTCACACAACCCTCAGACATAAGCTCAAAATTTTCTAGCTGTGTACCAGAGAACACAACAGCATCAGTGGGGCATGGTGTATCAGGGTCAAAGCTGCTTCTGATCCGTTCAATCTTTTCAACAAAAAATTCATTGAATTTATCAGGAAGAGACTCTGGGGGGATGTTAGAAGGAAGCACAGTATCTCCAGCTTTTCCCAGCAACTGATCACTGAGGTGGAAGAGTTCTCTGGAACTATCAGCGCCTGCTATCTTACCACATATGTACTTTTTCTTTGCTTCACGTATCATATTTGTAACTATGTTACGCTGCTCTGCATATATTTCTCTATGAACGGTCAGACCGGACTCACGCCACGCACGCTCAGCGGTACGTCGTAGCACTTTAGCATGAATGACTTCAAGTGTCATCCAAGGGGCGGATATACGGTCTGACACAGTACGCATAACAAGAGGGGCGTGTTGGTCAAGCAGCTGACGCAAGCATGTGTTGTAAGTACATATGGGATCAGATGAATTGGACTGACAGGCTGACTCAAGTGCTGTATAAACATCAGTCTTGAAAACATTCTTCTCAATAGCCTTAAGATTGCGTGAAGCGATTTTCTTTGTTGCTTTGCCTGGTTTTCTAAGAGACAGTTCAAAGGAGATGACAAAATGATCAGATAACAGCATGTCACGAACAGATAAATCAACTACATCAGAAACACAGTTTGTGATTAGCCAATCTAAAGTATGGCTTTTGCGTTGAGTAGGTACATTGATCATTTGTTGCAGACTAAAATTTTCAAAAACGGCATTTAAAGCAACAGTACAGCGATCAGAGGGATTATCAAAATGGACATTTATATCACCAACAACAAACAGCCTTTCGTAGGTATTGTACGATTCGAGCAGGTCAGGGAACTGGTCCAAGAACATTTATATCTTCAGTTTGTTTTTGACACTAGGTGGGGGACGGTACACGCAAAGAAACACAGTGGCCGAAACCATGTTTCAGTCAAGAAAAACCAAATCGTAGTTGCCCTGGATTATGTGGTCGCAAACATCATGAGTCTTGTTACCAAGGGACTGAGTGTTTAAAGTCATTATAGATAGCAACATTGATCTGTCTTTGTTACTTGTCATTATAGATAGCAACATTGATCTGTCTTTGTTACTTGTCAATATAGATAGCAACATTGATCTGTCTTTGTGTTACTTGTCATTATAGATAGCAACATTGGTCAGTCTTTGTGTTACTTGTCATTATAGATAGCAACATTGATCCGTCTTTGTGTTACTTGTCATTATAGATAGCAACATTGATCAGTCTTTGTGTTACTTGTCATTATAGATAGCAACATTGATCAGTCTTTTGTTACTAGTCATTATAGATAGCAACATTGGTCCGTCTTTGTTACTTGTCATTAAAGATAGCAACATTGATCAGTCTTTGTTACTTGTCATTATAGATAGCAACATTGGTCAGTCTTCTTTGTTACTTGTCATTATAGATGGAAATATTAATCAGTCTTTGTGTTTCTTGTCATTATAGATAGCAATATTGATCAGTCTTTGTGTTACTTGTCATTATAGATAGCAATATTGATCAGTCTTTGTGTTACTTGTCATTATAGATAGCAACATTGATCAGTCTTTGTGTTACTTGTCATTATAGATAGCAACATTGATTAGTCTTTGTGTTATTTGTCATTATAGATAGAAATATTGATCAGTCTTTGTGTTACTTGTCATTATAGATAGCAACATTGATCAGTCTTTGTGTTACTTGTCATTATAGAGAGCAACATTGATCAGTCTTTGTGTTACTTGTCATTATAGATAGCAACATTGATCAGTCTTTGTGTTACTTGTCATTATAGATAGCAACATTGGTCCATCTTTGTTTCTTGTCATTATAGATAGCAACATTGATCAGTCTTTGTTACTTGTCATTATAGATAGCAACATTGATCAGTCTTTTGTTACTTGTCATTATAGATAGCAACATTGATCAGTCTTTGTTACTTGTCATTATAGATAGCAACATTGATCAGTCTTTGTTACTTGTCATTATAGATAGCAACATTGATCAGTCTTTGTTACTTGTCATTATAGATAGCAACATTGATCCGTCTTTGTGTTACTTGTCATTATAGATAGCAACATTGGTCCATCTTTGTTTCTTGTCATTATAGATAGTAACATTGATCAGTCTTTGTTACTTGTCATTATAGATAGCAACATTGATCGTCTTTGTGTTACTTGTCATTATAGATAGCAACATTGGTCCATCTTTGTTCTTGTCATTATAGATAGCAACATTGATCAGTCTTTGTTACTTGTCATTATAGATAGCAACATTGATCAGTCTTTGTTACTTGTCATTATAGATAGCAACATTGGTCAGTCTTTGTGTTACTTGTCATTATAGAGAGCAACATTGGTCCGTCTTTGTTACTTGTCATTATAGATAGCAATATTGATCCGTCTTTGTGTTACTTGTCATTATAGATAGCAACATTGATCAGTCTTTGTGTTACTTGTCATTATAGATAGCAACATTGATCAGTCTTTGTGTTACTTGTCATTATAGATAGCAACATTGATCAGTCTTTGTGTTACTTGTCATTATAGATAGCAACATTGATCCGTCTTTGTTACTTGTCATTATAGATAGCAACATTGATCAGTCTTTGTTTACTTGTCATTATAGATAGCAACATTGATCAGTCTTTGTGTTACTTGTCATTATAGATAGCAACATTGATCAGTCTTTGTGTTACTTGTCATTATAGATAGCAACATTGATCAGTCTTTGTTACTTGTCATTATAGAATAGCAACTTATTGATCATGTCTTTGTGTTAGCTTGTCATTGTATAAGATAGCAACATTGATCAGTCTTTGTGTTACTTGTCATTATAGATAGCAACATTGATCAGTCTTTGTGTTACTTGTCATTATAGATAGCAACATTGGATCAGTCTTTGTGTTACTTGTCATTATAGATAGCAACATTGATCCGTCTTTGTGTTACTTGTCATTATAGATAGCAACATTGATCAGTCTTTGTTTACTTGTCATTATAGATAGCAACATTGATCAGTCTTTGTGTACTTGTCATTATAGATAGCAACATTGATCATCTTTGTGTTACTTGTCATTATAGATAGCAACATTGATCAGTCTTTGTGTTACTTGTCATTATAGATAGCAACATTGTCAGTCTTTGTTTACTTGTCATTATAGAGCAACATTGATCATCTTTTGTTACTTGTCATTATAGATAGCAACATTGATCAGTCTTTGTGTTACTTGTCATTATAGATAGCAACATTGTCAGTCTTTGTTTACTTGTCATTATAGATAGCAACATTGATCGTCTTTTGTTACTTGTCATTATAGATAGCAACATTGATCAGTCTTTGTGTTACGTGTCATTATAGATAGCAACATTGTCATCTTGTGTTACTTGTCATTATAGATAGCAACATTGATCAGTCTTTGTTACTTGTCATTATAGATAGCAACATTGATCAGTCTTTGTTACTTGTCATTATAGATAGCAACATTGGTCAGTCTTTGTGTTACTTGTCATTATAGATAGCAACATTGTCAGTCTTTGTGTTACTTGTCATTATAGATAGCAACATTGATCCGTCTTTGTGTTACTTGTCATTATAGATAGCAACATTGATCAGCTCTTGTGTTACTTGTCATTATAGATAGCAACATTGATCAGTCTTGTGTTACTTGTCATTATAGAAGCAACATTGATCAGTCTTTGTGTACTTGTCATTATAGATAGCAACATTGGTCAGTCTTTGTGTTACTTGTCATTATAGTAAGCAAATTGATCAGTCTTTGTTACTTGTCATTATAGATAGCAACATTGATCATCTTTGTGTTACTTGTCATTATAGATAGCAATTGTCATCTTGTGTTACTTGTCATTATAGATAGCAACATTGATCAGTCTTTGTTACTTGTCATTATAGATAGCAACATTGATCAGTCTTGTGTTACTTGTCATTATAGATAGCAACATTGATCAGTCTTTGTTACTTGTCATTATAGATAGCAACATTGTCCGTCTTTGTTTACTTGTCATTATAGATAGCAACATTGATCCGTCTTTGTGTTACTTGTCATTATAGATAGCAACATTGATCAGTCTTGTGTTACTTGTCATTATAGATAGCAACATTGTCAGTCTTTGTGTTACTTGTCATTATAGATAGCAACATTGTCAGTCTTTGTGTTACTTGTCATTATAGATAGCAATATTGTCAGTCTTTGTGTTACTTTCATTAAAGATAGCAATCATTGATCAGTCTTTTTGTGTTACTTGTCATTATAGATAGCAACATTGATCAGTCTTTGTGTTACTTGTCATTATAGATAGCAACATTGATCAGTCTTTGTGTTACTTGTCATTATAGATAGCAACATTGATCCAGTCTTTGTGTTACTTGTCATTATAGATAGCAACATTGATCAGTCTTTGTGTTACTTGTCATTATAGATAGCAACATTGATCAGTCTTTGTGTACTTGTCATTATAGATAGCAACATTGGATCAGTCTTTGTTACTTGTCATTATAGATAGCAACATTGTCGTCTTTGTTACTTGTCATTATAGATAGCAACATGGTCCGTCTTTGTGTACTACTTGTCATTATAGATAGCAACATTGTCAGTCTTGTGTTACTTGTCATATAGATAGCAACATTGACCGTCTTTGTGTTACTTGTCATTATAGATAGCAAATTGATCAGTCTTGTGTTACTTGTCATTATAGATAGCACAATTGATCAGTCTTTGTGTTACTTGTCATTATAGATAGCAACATTGGATCATCTTTGTGTACTTGTCATTATAGATAGCAACATTGTCAGTCTTTGTTACTTGTCATTATAGATAGCAACATTGATCAGCTTTGTTACTGCATTAAGAGCAACATGACATCTTTTGTGTTACTTGTCATTATAGATAGCAACATTGATCAGTCTTTGGTTACTTGTCATATAGATAGCAAACATGTCGATCACTTTGTACTTGTCATTATAGATAGCAACATTGATCATCTTTGTTACTTGTCATTATAGATAGCAACATTGTCCAGTCTTTGTACTGTCATTATAGATAGCAAATTGGATCAGTCTTTGTGTACTTGTCATTATAGATAGCAACATGATCAGTCTTTTGTTACTTGTCATTATAGATAGCAACATTGATCGTCTTTGTTAACTTGTCCATTATAGATAGCAACATTGTCCGTCTTTGTTACTTGTCATTATAGATAGCAACATTGGTCACGTCTTTGGTTACTTGTCATTATAGATAGCAACATTGATCCGTCTTTGTGATACTTGTCATTATAGATAGCAACATTGGTCCGTCTTTGTGTTACTTGTCATTATAGATAGCAATATTGGCCCGTCTTTGTGCTACTTGTCATTATAGATGGCAACATTGGTCCGTCTTTGTTACTTGTCATTATAGATAGCAACATTGGTCCGTCTTTGTGTTACTTGTCATTATAGTTAGCAACATTGGTCCGTCTTTTTAGCCTTTGTGTTACAGGTGCGGCACAGACACTGACACTGACACAGACACAGACACTGACACTGACACTGACACAGACACTGACACTGACACAGACACTGACACAGACACTGACACAGACACTGACACAGACACATACACTGATACTGACACTGACACTGACACAGACACTGACACTGACACTGACACAGACACAGACACTGACACTGACACTGACACAGACACTGACACTGACACTGACACTAACACAGACACAGACACTGACACAGACACTGACAGTGACACAGACACAGACACAGACACAGAACTGACACTGACACAGACACTGACACAGACACTGACACAGACACTGACACTGACACTGACACAGACACAGACACTGACACTGACACGAACACTGACACTGACACTGACACAGACACTGACACAGACACTGACACAGACACAGACACAGACACTGACACTGACACAGACACTGACACTGACACAGACACTGACACAAACACAGACACTGACACTGACACAGACACTGATACTGACACTGACACTGACACTGACACTGACACTGACAGCGTATTGTGAAGGTCACCCAGCTATGGACGAAACTGAATCAGATTTAGAATCAGAATCAGAAATGTAATCAATAACGCCAAAACACCACGCGAAGAGGTATGCACACATAAACATTGTACAAACGAATAATACATAGTCATTCTTGGATAATGCATACTTCACCTATTTTGGAACAAATACAATATAGGACCCACAATCAAACTTCAGCAATACAATAGGAACATATAAATGCGTTTGGCAGGCACACACATGCACACAACTGAGATTAGGGAGAGAAGGTAACATTGTTAAATAAATTTTGTGTGTTAGGGATACAAAACCTTGTGAATATACTAGAAATAGAAAGCAAAGGTAAGGGGTTGGAACTAAACAGCAGGAAGACTGAAGTCATGGTGATCAGTAAAAAAACATGAAATCCCCTCATGCAAAATAACAGCAAATGGCACAACCTTGACACAGGTTAATAAGTTCAAATACCTGGGAACGGTCATTTCATCAGACGGCAGATGCACATCGGATATAGCTGGCAGAATCGGCCAAGCCAAAACAGCATTCAAGAAGATGACAAGCATTCTTACCACAAATGCCTATCAATTAAGATCAGAAAGAGAGTCCTTGAATGTTATACAGAACCAATGCGAGGCGAGGCGTGGACAGTCAGCAAGCAAAGCCAGAACAAGATTGAGGCAGCCGAGATGTGGTTTCCCAGAAGAATGTTGACAGTTCCATGGACAGTAAAGAAAACAAAGGAGACAGTCTTGATGGAGACAAGTAGATCACTCATAAGGAAGATTAGGAAAACACAAGCAACATTTATAGGCCATTTCATGTGGAAGGGGGATTTGGAGCACCTGGTCACAACGGGAAAGCTGGAGGGAAAGAGAGCACCAGGTAGACCCAGGGAGAGAATGCTGGACGGACTTGCAGAGTGGCTGGGGATGAGGAGGGTGGGGGAGATGCTGGGGGCAACGAGAGATAGAGATGGTTGGAAGTCCATGGTCGCCAACGCCATGCGGCAGGGCACCTGATGATGATGATGAAGGGATACGAAAGACCAAGCGTGATGTTTTGATATGAGGAAAAACATAGCATGACACAAGTGAAAACAGGACGGTCAAGCCATTCAAACAATCACCCTGTTATATAGAAAACAACAAGGAGCGAAACATACCAAAGAACGAAAATACATAAAAATCTTCATTTTGTACTTCTCAAGGTCGCTGTGACCCTCAAAATGTTCAGTTGTTGAAACAAAACTTGACGTGCGCAAAGGATGACGGAAGGCTGCCGTAACAGTGAACACAGATTTCTGATATTGTCAGAAGAGGAGAGAGAGAGAGAGAGAGAGAGAGAGAGAGAGAGAGAGAGAGAGAGAGAGAGAGAGAGAGAGAGAGAGAGAGAGCAGACAGACAGACAGAGAGCGAGAGAGAGAGAGAGAGAGAGAGAGAGAGAGAGAGAGACAGAGAGACAGAGACAGAGACAGACAGACAGGCAGGTAGGCAGGCAGGCAGGCAGACAGACAGGAAGGCAGGCAGACAGACAGACAGATAGACAGACAGACGGACGGACGGACGGACAGACAGAGAGACAGACAGGCAGGCAGGCAGGCAGGCGGGCGGACAGGCAGGCACACAGACAGACAGACAGACAGATAGACAGACAGACAGACAGACAGGCAGGCAGACACACACACAGACACAGACACAGACACA
>JAPXFY010000013.1:87139276-87151776 GCA_030674185.1 Monoplex corrugatus | reverse complement strand
CCAAATTACTACACTCCACCCCCACCACCACCACCACCATCAAATCTCTTCTTTTCTATATCCTGATTCGTTCGTTCGTTATTTCTTTTAACGTCTATTCACATATGTGCTTTTAGACGAAAAAAAAAAAAAAGATTGCGTTGAAACAGGCCCTTTAAGGAGTAAGAAAAAAATCTAACAAGCAAACAAACAGGAGCAGGTGGGATTTACAGGTATACAACAACCATGCTTAATCAAAGAAAACGACCTACAGGACTGTGCAGTAAGTGCCTCGCAATGTGTAAATACAGAGTGAAATCAGTATGTATCTGTTTTAGATTTATACATGATGCAGGGAAATAAGGTCGCATTCGCTGACAACACAAAAGGTGTTTAACTGTTATGTTATCACTACAGATACATTTGATGGTTTTACTGAATTTAGTTCGAAGTGAATTGAGAGATAATCTGTAAGCTAACGTTATTTCTAGTCTTGTAAAAACCCTGGTAATTTACGATATAAATGGGCGAAGGTCACATCGCGATTCATGATTCATTATTGTCTGTCTGTTATAAATTCATCACGCTTTCTTAGCGTCTTCCTCTTTGCCATCTACGTGTTTGCATCTGTCCTTGGAATCGTCGTACCAAGCCTCCAAGTCGCCGAGCGTTTGTGGCAGCTCCCGACCCATGCTGTCAGGCAGGACACGGATGAAGAAGAGGATGAGTAGATTGCAGGCGCCGAACAAAGCACCTGGCGCCCACACCGCCCGATCCGCCTGGCATGCGTGAAAAAAAGATTTCAATGAATGGATAAATAAACGGATGAATAAATAAGCCAAAACACATTGACACACAAACACACACACATATACATATACACACACATATACACACATACACACACACACACACACATACAAACACACACACACACACATACACAACACACACATACACAAACACACACATACATACGCACACATACACACATATACAAACACACACGCATACACACACATACACATGCATACACACACAAAACTCACACACACAAACGCACGCCCACACACACGCGCACAAACACATACACAAACACACACACATACACACACACACACACGCACACGCACATACACACATACGCACACACAAACACACACAGACATATACACACATACATACACAAACACAAACACACACACAAATAAATAAGTCAGCAAATCTATGAATCAATCGATCAATAAATCAATGATTCAAACGAATGAATAGAGAAATCAATCAGCCAATCCATGAATTGACCAGTGAATACTATTAACCAACCAACCAACCAACCAACCAACCAACAAACAACCAACCAACTAACCAACCAACCAACCAACCAACCGACCAACCAACTAACCAACCGACCAACCAACCAACCAACCTACCAACAACCAACCAACCAACAACCAAGCAAGCAAGCAAGCAAGCAAGCAAGCAAGCAAGCGACCAACCAGCCAACCTACCAAACCAACCAACCAACCAACCAACCAACCAACCAACACAACCAACCAACCAACCAACCAACCAACCAACCAACCTATCAGCCAGCCAACCGACCGACTAGTTTGCTCGAGAGAGATTCATAGCACTCAGATAATCCCATATGTGCTCCACCAAAATCTGCCAGCAATTACCTGGCAGACTCCTTGAATTTGCGCAAAACAGTATGCGCTGGCAAGGTCTTGAAACGGGCAGGGGAGGAGGGACCTATGAAACAGTAAGCTGACACCACCAGAATGATGGACACATTAAGATGGGCAGCCAACAGGCCAGTGGACCTGTCAAACACTAAGCTGACACCACCAGAATGATGGAAACATTAAGATGGGCAGCCAACAGACCAGTGGACCTATCAAACAGTAAGCTGACACCACCAGAATGATGGAAACATTAAGATGGGCAGCCAACAGGCCAGTGGACCTATCAAACACTAAGCTGACACCACCAGAATGATGGAAACATTAAGATGGGCAGCCAACAGGCCAGTGGACCTATCAAACAGCAAGCTGACACCACCAGAATGATGGACACATTAAGATGGGCAGCCAACAGGCCAGTGGACCTATCAAACAGTAAGCTGACACCACCAGAATGATGGAAACATTAAGATGGGCAGCCAACAGGCCAGTGGACCTATCAAACAGTAAGCTGACACCACCAGAATGATGGAAACATTAAGATGGGCAGCCAACAGGCCAGTGGACCTATCAAACAGTAAGCTGACACCACCAGAATGATGGAAACATTAAGATGGGCAGCCAACAGGCCAGTGGACCTATCAAACAGCAAGCTGACACCACCAGAATGATGGACACATTAAGATGGGCAGCCAACAGACCAGTGGACCTATCAAACAGTAAGCCGACACCACCAGAATGATGGAAACATTAAGATGGGCAGCCAACAGGCCAGTGGACCTATCAAACAGTAAGCCGACACCACCAGAATGATGGAAACATTAAGATGGGCAGCCAACAGGCCAGTGGACCTATCAAACAGTAAGCTGACACCACCAGAATGATGGAAACATTAACATGGGCAGCCAACAGGCCAGTGGACCTATCAAACAGCAAGCTGACACCACCAGAATGATGGACACATTAAGATGGGCAGCCAACAGGCCAGTAGACCTATGAAACAGTAAACTGACACCACCAGAATGATGGAAACATTAACATGGGCAGCCAACAGGCCAGTGGACCTATGAAACAGCAAGCTGACACCACCAGAATGATGGAAACATTAACATGGGCAGCCAACAGGCCAGTGGACCTATCAAACACAAAGCTGACACCACCAGAATGATGGGAAACATTAACATGGGCAGCCAACAGGCCAGTGGACCTATCAAACAGCAAGCCGACACCACCAGAACGATGGAAACATTAACATGGGCAGCCAACAGGCCAGTGGACCTATCAAACAGTAAGCTGACAATACCAGAACGATGGAAACATTAAGATGGGTAGCCAACAGGCCAGTGGACCTATGAAACAGCAAGCTGACACCACCAGAACGATGGAAACATTAACATGGGCAGCCAACAGGCCAGTGGACCTATCAAACACAAAGCTGACACCACCAGAACGATGGAAACATTAAGATGGGCAGCCAACAGCCAGTGGACCTATGAAACAGCAAGCTGACCCCACCAGAACGATGGAAACATTAAGATGGCAGCCAACAGGCCAGTGGACCTATCAAACAGTAAGCTGACACCACCAGAACGATGGAAACATTAACATGGGCAGCCGACAGGCCAGTGGACCTATCAAACAGCAAGCTGACACCACCAGAATGATGGAAACATTAAGATGGGCAGCGAACAGGCCAGTGGACCTATCAAACAGCAAGCTGACACCACCAGAATTACGGAAGCATTAAGATGGGCAGCCAACAGTCCAGTGTTTAGATGTTGTACGCTGGGTTTGAACTCGAGATATTAGATCTTGACTTCACGGCTCTATAAAAAAAAATCCACCAACCAACCAACCCAGGGTTTTAACAAGTCTACAATATCACAACTTACAATGGAATCTGATCAGCAGTAAAGCAGATCTCTCGCTTTTCAAATTTTAATGCTCGGTTGTGAATCAAACTCGACACAAACTTAGTGCATGAGGTCTCCAGTCCATCCTGCTGTGATTGGTGACCTGACCCTCTTCAGGACTGGGGAAGAGACAGCAGCGAGACAGAAAGAGAGGGAGATGGGCCCTGAGAAAAGATGAGATCTCTACCACCTCATTCATCTACGACCTCAATGTCTACACCAAAGACGACCCTCACCTTACCATAGAGGCCTGTCTACAAGCTCAGAACTTACCAAGAGACCCACGAAAGGAGCAATCATGCCGCCAACTCGAGCTGCTGTGGACCCTGTTCCTATGGCCAGGTTCCTGTGGACAGTAGTTCCATGAATTAGACGTTACCAACACTTTAATGCAGAACTCAGTAGAACTGCTTCCTCTCACGTACACACACGAACATGCAAATACACATGCGTGCCTCTACACATAGGCAGAGGCAGACAGATCAACAGATATAACACATCCATACATACATACATACATACATACAGATATACATACATACATACATACAAACATACATACATACATACATACATACAGATATACATACATACATACAAACATACATACATACATACATACATACACACATACATACATACAGACAGATATACATACATATGTACATACATACATGCATGCATACATACACACATACACACACACACACAGATGCATGCATACATGCATACATACATACCTACATACATACATACCTATATACATATCTACATACATACATACACACATGCATACATAATACATACATACATTCATACATACATACATATATACATACATACATACATAAATACATACATACATACAAACATATATACATGCATGCATGCATGCAATCATACATACATACATACAACATGCATGCATACATACATCAGCATGCATACATACATACATACATGCATACTACATACAAACATACAAACATACAACATACAAACATACAACATACATACATACATACATACTACATACATACATACACACATACATGTGTACATACATACATCGATACACAGATACATACATACATACATATATACATACGTACATACATACATACATACGTAATACATACTAATACATACATATACATACATACATACATACATACATACATACATACATACATACACACACTAACAGTCTAACAGACATAAACACCACCATCACGATAATTCATTTATTGCCAGGTTAACATAAAGTTGTAATGATTCACACAAACACTGAAACGTACGAACACACCACTCACACACACACACACACACACACACACACACACACACACACACACACACACACACACACACACACACACACAACACACACACACACACACAGAGACACACACACACACACAACACACCACAAAAACACACACACACACACACACACACACACACACACACACACACACACACACACACACACACATTCGTGCGAACACACACATAGTCATTAACCCAGACATACCTACTCAGCACCGCCGCATACCTCTACACACGCACGCATACAGGTGCACAAACACATAAACACACATGCACACACTTACAAACTAACATTCATACAGACAATACACATACACATACACAAGCAAACACACATACACATAGACATATAACAAACACACGCACATATATGTACACAAATACACACACACACGTACACACATACAAACAGACACACGCATATACACACCACACTACGTACAAACACCCATACTCAAACACGCATATACATTTATCTATCTATCTATCTATCTATCTATCTATCTATCTATCTAGTCTATCTATCTATCTATCTATCTATCTATGTCTATCTGTCTATCTATCTATCTATCTATCTATCTGTCCCGTCTGTCTATTCTATCTATCTATCTATCTGTCTGTCTGTCTGTCTATCCATCTATCTGTCTGTCTGTCTATCTATCTATCTATCTATTCTGTCTGATCTATCTGTCTCTGTCTATCTATCTATCGATCTATCTATATCTATCTATCTATATCTATCATTATCTATCTTATCTATCTATGTGTGAGTGTATATATAATTATATGTGTGTGGGTGTGTGTATGCATATTATATGAGTGTGTGTGTATGTCAGTGTGGTATGTGTGCGTACATGCAAGTGTCTTGTGTATGTATAAGTGTTCTGTTCTTTCAGAATGTACACTCAATCAGCTATCATTCATTGCTTGCTGATCTTTATATTCCTCCATGTTGATCTTATCAGCTTATGGAGCCATTCATGGACAGTGGGAACGTAGGCCCAGGTGATGATTTGGCTCTGGCTTTCTCCACCATTTTCTTTACTTCATCCAGTGTTGGTGTGGTGGCTTGTTGTTGAACATTTTCCCTGGCACTGCAGGTCGGACGAGACAATGGATTTCAAGTGATGCCTCGTTCTGAGGGTGAGAATGTTTTCCTGAGATGCTGTTCCAGAGTTTGTTTTATTTATCCACTGAGAGTGTCTCGGAGATTGGCTGCTCAAACAGCTACGTGGCGCGAATTGGAAGGGGTCTTTAAAAAAGCCATTTTTTCCCCTTCTCTTCCTTGCTGATTCTGCTTTGCTAAGGGCGTAATGTTTCACTCTGACATTTTTCCATAGTTTCTCTAACCCTTGCCTTTCAAATTCTGAAGCAGCCTTCATATGTTTCTTCAGAATCTTTTTCTTCCTTCTGACCTCCATTAGATGCTGGCGTCTGGAATTTTGAGGAGTTTTCACTTTGGAATGCATGACGCCATAAGCATCCCTACATGTGCATATACAATATCTCCAAAAGTGGTCAGTTTGTATTTCAGGGTGAAACTTCAATTAGACATCTAGTTTTTGGACTATTCTCTATCCAGCCTCTCCCTTCTCTTGCATTCAGATGGCGGTTCAGGTTCGGAGTTTAGATCAACAGTTGAAATCTCGTCTGAGCAATAGCGTGGATGCTATCTCGTTATATCAATATTACAGCCAATCTGCTCATAGCCCCAATTTGATCTTAGGCATGAAAATGTCAAGCAATCGAGTTCAGAATTGGATGTGTACTGATGTGTGGAGATATCAGGGGTGTAGAGGAACAGAATCAGAGGTGTAGAAGAACAGAATCAGGTGTAAAGAAGAATCAGGATGTAGAAAACGAATCAGGGTGTAGAAGAACAGAATCAGGGTGTAGAAGAACAGAATCAGGGGTGTAGAAGAACAGAATCAGGGGTGTAGAAGAACGGTAGAAGACAGAATCGGGTGTAGAAAGAACATGAAAATCAGGGTGTAGAAGAACAGAATCAGGGGTGTAGAAGAACAGAATCAGTGTAGAAGAACAGATCAGAGGTAGTGTAGAAAACAGAATCAGGGTGTAGAAGAACAGAATCAGAGTTAAAGAACAGAATCAGAGGTGTAGAAGAACAGAAATACAGTCGGGTGTAGAGACGATCAGGTGAGAAGAACAGAATCAGAGGTGTAGAAGAACAGAATCAGGGTGTAGAAGAACAGAATCAGGGGTGTAGAAGAACAGAATCAGGAGTGTAGAAGAACAGAATCAGAGGTGAAGAACAGATCAGAGTGTAGAAGAACAGAATCAGGGTGTAAGATCAGGTGTAGAAGAACAGAATCAGGGTGTAGAGAACGATCAGGTGTAGAAGAACAGAATCAGAGGTGTAAGTAGAAGAACAGAATCAGGGTGTAGAAGAACAGAATCAGGGTGTAGAAGAACAGAATCAGGGTGTAGAAGAACAGATCAGAGTGTAGAAGAACAGAATCAGAGGGTGATGAAGAACAGAATCAGGGTGTAGAAGAACAGACATCAGGGTGTAGAAGAACAGAATCAGGTGTAGAAGAACAGAATCAGGGTGTAGAAAGAACAGAATCAGAGGTGTAAACGAATCAGAGTGTAGAAGAACAGAATCAGGGGTGTAGAAGAACAGAATCAGGGGTGTAGAAAACAGAATCAGGAGTGTAGAAAACAGAATCAGAGTGTAGAAGAACAGAATCAGGAGTGTAGAAGAACAGAATCAGGGTGTAGAAGAACAGAATCAGAGGTGTAGAAGAACAGAATCAGAAGGTGTAGAAGAACAGAATCAGGGTGTAGAAGAACAGAATCAGGGTGTAGAAGAACAGAATCAGGGTGTAGGTGTAGAAGAACAGAATCAGGAGGTGTAGACAGAACAGAATCAGGGTGTAGAAGAACAGAATCAGAAGGTGTAGAAGAACAGAATCAGGGTGTAGAAGAACAGAATCAGGGTGTAGAAAACAGAATCAGGGTGTAGAAGAACAGAATCAGGAGTGAGAAGAACAGAATCGGGTGTAGAAGAACAGAATCAGGGTGTAGAAGAACAGAATCAGAGGTGTAGAAGAACAGAATCAGGGGTGTAGAAAAACAGAATCAGAAGGTGTAGAAGAACAGAATCAGGAGTGTAGAAGAACAGAATCAGGGTGTAGAAGAACAGAATCAGGAGTGTAGAAGAACAGAATCAGGGTGTAGAAGAACAGAATCAGGGTGTAGAAGAACAGAATCAGGGTGTAGAAGAACAGAATCAGAAGTGTAGAAGAACAGATCAGGAGGTGTAGAAGAACAGAATCAGGGTGTAGAAGAACAGAATCAGGGTGTAGAAGAAGAAATCAGGGTGTAAAGAACAGAATCAGGGTGTAGAAGAACGAATCAGGAGGTGTAGAAGAACAGAATCAGAAGGTGTAGAAGAAACAGAATCAGAGGTGTAGAAGAACAAATCAGGTGTAGAAACAGAATCAGGGTGTAGAAGAACAGAATCAGGAGTGTAGAAGAACAGAATCAGAGGTGTAGAAGAACAGATCAGGAGGTGTAGAAACAGAATCAGGGTGTAGAAGAACAGAATCAGGGGTGTAGAAGAACAGAATCAGGGTGTAGAAGAACAGAATCAGGGGTGTAGAAGAACAGAATCAGAGGTGTAGAAGAACAGAATCAGGGGTGTAGAAGAACAGAATCAGAGGTGTAGAAGAACAGAATCAGGGGTGTAGAAGAACAGAATCAGGAGGTGTAGAAGAACAGAATCAGAAGTGTAGAAGAACAGAATCAGGGTGTAGAAGAACAGAATCAGGGTGTAGAAGAACAGAATCAGAAGGTGTAGAAGAACAGAATCAGAAGGTGTAGAAGAACAGAATGGGTAGAAACAGAATAGATGTAGAAGAACAGAATCAGGAGTGTAGAAGAACAGAATCAGGGTGTAGAAGAACAGAATCAGGGTGTAGAAGAACAGAATCAGGAGTGTAAGAAAACAGAATCAGGGTGTAGAAGAACAGAATCAGGGTGTAGAAAGAACGGAGAATCAGGGGTGTAGAAGAACAGAATCAGGGTGTAGAAAACAGAATCAGGTGTAGAAGAACAGAATCAGGAGTGTAGAAGAACAGAATCAGAAGGTGTAGAAGAACAGAATCAGGAGTGTAGAAGAACAGAATCAGAAGGTGTAGAAGAACAGAATCAGGGTGTAGAAGAACAGAATCAGGGTGTAGAAGAACAGAATCAGGGTGTAGAAGAACAGAATCAGGGTGTAGAAGAACAGAATCAGGGTGTAGAAGAACAGAATCAGAAGGATAGTGTAGAAGAACAGAATCAGGTGTAAAGAACAGAATCAGGTGTAGAAAGAACAGAATCAGGGTGTAGAAGAACAGAATCAGGGGTGTAGAAGAACAGAATCAGGGTGTAGAAGAACAGAATCAGGGTGTAGAAGAACAGAATCAGGGGTGTAGAAGAACAGAATCAGGGGTGTAGAAGAACAGAATCAGAAGGTGTAGAAGAACAGAATCAGGGGTGTAGAAGAACAGAATCAGGGTGTAGAAGAACAGAATCAGGGTGTAGAAGAACAGAATCAGGAGTATAGAAGAACAGAATCAGAAGGGTGTAGAAGAAACAGAATCAGGAGGTGTAGAAGAACAGAATCAGGGTGTAGAAGAACAGAATCAGGGGTGTAGAAGAACAGAATCAGGGTGTAGAAGAACAGAATCAGAGGTGTAGAAGAACAGAATCAGAAGGTGTAGAAGAACAGAATCAGGGGTGTAGAAGAACAGAATCAGGGGTGTAGAAGAACAGAATCAGGGGTGTAGAAGAACAGAATCAGAAGGTGTAGAAGAACAGAATCAGGAGTGTAGAAGAACAGAATCAGAAGGTGTAGAAGAACAGAATCAGGGGTGCAGAAGAACAGAATCAGGGGTGTAAAAGAACAGAATCAGGGGTGTAGAAGAACAGAATCAGGGGTGTAGAAGAACAGAATCAGGGGTGTAGAAGAACAGAATCAGGGGTGTAGAAGAACAGAATCAGGGGTGTAGAAGAACGGAATCAGGGGTGTAGAAGAACGGAATCAGGGGTGTGGAAGAGCAGAATCAGGGGTGTAGAAGAACAGAATCAGGGGTGTAGAAGAACGGAATCAGGGGTGTAGAAGAACGGAATCAGGGGTGTGGAAGAGCAGAATCAGGGGTGTAGAAGAACAGAATTGATGTGTACCTGATATTGGTAGGGAAGATCTCAGGGGTGTAGAAGAAAACACAGTTGAAAGAACCTGACACGCCAAGTTTGCCAATCAGCGACATCACCACGGACATGGTGCTCAGGACTGGAACCTCTTCTGAAAATCACAGACATGACACAGTTCTGATTTCAGTTTGTTCAAAAACAGCGCTCAGCATGCGCTCACATCACTAAAATGTCATGATAACTCTTTTGAAAGTCACAGAAACTACAATTTTAATTTTATTTCGCTAAGGTACAAGATTTACAGACTGATTCATTTTGAATTAAATTAGACATTGCTTTATGCCAGTCTTGAACTAACATCTCGCATTTCGCTTTATAACAACTTATATAGATCAGTTTCTTTTAGGTGCTGTCTCAGTTTCTGTTTCAGTTTCTCAAGATGACGTCTCCACCCTTGGAACGAATTCCATGTGCACTAACGTCACAGATGCCATGTGTATAGTGATCATGGCACAAGCCTTAAGCCTGCACATAAACCCATGGGCTGGCCAGGCCCTGAGGCCCTACCTAGCCTATGTTTTACCTAGTCTATATATTTTTTTTTACTAATATTGTATCAGCCTATCATTGGAATAATCTTAGTTACATGTAAATGACATATGTATCTCTGTATCTTATCTTAAAAAAATATATAAAGTAAATAAATAGACAATCAAAGGTCTGAATCACAACTAGCTATGTAGAGTCTCGTCTCACATGACAGAAAGCCCCCCTCCCCCGCCCCCCCCCCCCCCTGTCAATGCACAAAGACTCAGCTGTCTATCAACTATGCGAAGACAATATTTCTTTAATCATAGCCCCGCCAGTTTGTCGTTCACTTCAGAGGAAAGAAAAGAGGAAATAGATAGGTATGTATGTAAGTAAGTATAAGTAAGTAAGTAAGTAATAAAGTAATAGTAAGTAAGTAAGTAAGTAAGTAAGTAAGTAAGTAAGTAAGTAAGTAAGTAAAGTAAGTAAAGTAAGTAAGTAAGTAAGTAAGTAAGTAAGTAAGTAAGTAAGTAGGTAATAGTAAGGTAAGTAAGTAGGTAAGTAAGTAAGTAAGTAAGTAGGTAAGTAAGTAAGTAAGTAAGTATGTAAGTAAGTAAGTAAGTAAGTTAAGTAAAGTAAAGTAAGTAAGTAAGTAAGTAAGTAAGTAAATAAGTAGGTAAATAAGCAAGTAGGTAAGTAAGTAAGTAAGTAGTAAGTAAGTAAGTAGTATAAGTAAGTAAGTAGTAAGTAAGTAAGTAAGTAAGTAGTAAGTAAGTAAGTAAGTAAGTAAGTAAGTAAGTAAGTAAGTAAGTAATAGTAGTAAGTAAGTAAGTAGATAAGTAAGTATAAGTAAGTAGTAAGTAAGTAAGTAGTAAGTAAGTAAGTAAGTAAGTAAGTAGTAAGTAAGTAAGTGAGTAAGTAAGTAAGTAAGTAAGTAAATAAGTAAGTAAGTAAGTAAGTAAGCAGGTAAGTAAGTAAGTAAGTAAGTAAGTAAGTAAGTAAGTAAGTAGATAGTAAGTAAGTAAGTAAGTAAAGTAAGTAAGTAAGTAAGTAAGAAGTAAGTAAGTAAAGATAAGTAAGTAAGTAAGTAAGTAAAGTAAGTAAAGTAAGAAGTAAGTAAGTAAGTAAGAAGTAAAGTAAGCAAGCAAGTAAAGTAAGTAAGTAAGTAAGCAAGTAAAAGTAAGTAAGTAAGTAAGAAAAGTAAGTAAAGTAAGTAATAAGTAAGTAAGTAAGCAAGCAAGTAAAGTAAGTAAAGTAAGTAAGCAAGTAAAGTAAGCAAGCAAGTAAAGTAAGTAAGTAAGTAAGTAAGTAAGCAAGCAAGCAAAGTAAGTAAGTAAGTAAGTAAGTAGAAGAAGCAAGAATAAAGTAAGTAAGTAAGTAAGCAAAGTAAGTAAGTAAGTAAGAAGTAAAGTAAGTAAGTAAGTAAGTAAATAAGTAAGTAATAGTAAGTAAGTAAGTAAGTAAAGTAAGTAAGTAAGTAAGTAAGTAAGAAGTAAAGTAAGTAAGTAAGTAAGTAAGTAAAGTAAAAGTAAAGTAAGTAAGTAAGTAAGTAAGTAAAGTAAGTAAAGTAAGTAAGTAAAGGTAAGTAAGTAAGTAGTAAGTTGTAAGTAGGTAGGTAAGTAAGTAAGTAAGTAAGTAAGTAAGTAAGCAAGCAAGCAAGTAAGTAAGCAAGCAAGTAAGTAAGTAAGCAAGCAAGCAAGCAAGCAAGTAAGTAAGTAGTAAGTAAGTAAGTAAGTAAGTAAGTAAGAAAGAAAGTAAATAAGTAAGTAAGCAAGCAAGGAATCAAGCAAGTGAGCAAGTAATAAATAAACACAAAATAAATGAGTATGTAGATAAATAAACAAGTAATAAAAGAAAATACAAATAACAGTAAGTACATGAATATACCCACATGTCCGCACACAAG
>JAPXFY010000013.1:87111776-87129276 GCA_030674185.1 Monoplex corrugatus | reverse complement strand
GAGAGGATTTAGGCACTGGCAGATGTACATACATGTCGACCTGGAAGATCAGAAAAACCCTGACCCCGTTACCCACCAGGCAGAAACGCCTAGGCGGGATTAAATTAACCCTTTGACTCCCGCACCCATCCATCAAACAGGAGGCTGGTGAGTAGGGTGAGAGAATCAAAGGGTTAAGTTTTTAATCAAAGGGTTAAGTTTTTACATCGCTAGCATGGTTGACAATGCGGGATGTTGGTGGACAGGGTGCGGGAATCAAAGGGTTACATTTTTGCTTTGCTAGCATGGTTGACAATGCAGGATGCTGGTGGACAGGGTGCGGGAGTCAAAGGGTTACGTTTTTGCTTTGCTAGCATGGTTGACAATGCAGGATGCTGGTGGACAGGGTGCGGGAATCAAAGGGTTACGTTTTTGCTTTGTTAGCATGGTTGACAATACAGGATGCTGGTGGACAGGGTGCGGGAATCAAAGGGTTACGTTTTTGCTTTGCTAGCATGGTTGACAATGCAGGATGCTGGTGGACAGGGTGCGGGAATCAAAGGGTTACGTTTTTGCTTTGCTAGCATGGTTGACAATGCAGGATGCTGGTGGACAGGGTGCGGGAATCAAAGGGTTATGTTTTTGCTTTGCTAGCATGGTTGACAATGCAGGATGCAGGTGGACAGAGCGTGGGAGTCAAAGGGTTGAAATCAGGACCTTCCGATAGGAAGTCGACGTTACTGCACTTGATTACCGTTAAGATTTGTTCCATTACCTTGACCTGAAGTATGTTGCTGTCAGGGTGAGCGGCCTTCAGGGTGTCCAAGACAACCTGCACGTTCCTCCCGTTCATCTTGGCGGCCTTCTTCAGCATCACCACTACCTCATCATCCCGGCCATTCGCCAGCAGCCACCGCATGGACTCTTGCAAAAATCTGGTGAGGGCGACAGGTCAGGCCGGCAATAGTGATGATAACAATATTGATGCTGATAATGCTGATGACGACGATGATGATGATGATATTACCACTACTGTCACTACTAATGATGATGATGATCCCGATGATATAAAATAATCATAATTAAAAAAAGAAGAGAATAATGATACGATCATAACAACGACAATAAAACACAACAAACAATGATAATGCTGCTGCCTGCTTATAATAATAATAATATGATAATAGATAACATAGTAATAATGATAATAATAACAACAACAACAACGATGATGATGATGATGATCATATTATGTGATAATGATAATAATAACACTGATAATAATAATATCAAGGCTAATGATGATAATAACGGCAATAAATATATGTTAACAATTTACACACAACAGAAATACACATACAGACATACACACACACACACACACACACACAACACACACAAACACACATGCATACACACAAACACACACACACAACACAATGCACACACACAAACACACACATACATACACTAACGCACACACACCACAAACGCACACACACACACACACTCACAAACACACACACAAAAACCCACACACGAACACAAACACACACACACACAAACACACACACAGACGCACACATACAAACACACATGCACACACACACACACACGCACAACCACACATACACACAAACACACACACATCACACACACACACACACACACACACACACACACACACACACACACACACACACACACACACAGGGGTATAGTGGTAAAGAAGGGTTTGGTGGGGGTATATATTATGGCATCCTTGAAGGTACATGTACTCCAGCCTTCTGGTACTTTCATGTCTGTAGAGTCTGTGTGCTCCATTCAGCTTTGTAGCGGTACTGTTACTGGTCTTGACCTGCACTTCCCCTTGCTGAAGCTTCTTCATTACATCTATTTCTTACAGTACTATAAGCTTCACATTCAAAAATAAAATGATTTTCGTCTTCCTTTTTTTGGTGGCATAATCTACAAAATAAACCATCCTCACTGCTCCGCTGAAACCATCTTTGACTCTCATCAAGACCAAGTGTTCTTGTTCTAAAACTTGCAAGTAGGCTCCGGTGCCATCTATTTGTAACAACTGAAAGATATTTTTCTGCCTGGAAAATATTTTTAAAGGAGAAATACCATGCACATTTTGCATCTTCTCCTACCTGGGAATGCCAATTTTGTTTATAAGAGCTAATTAAACGGTCTTTGAATTCGGATAAAAATACAATTTCACTGCCTACACTCTGACTAGTCCAAACTATTCCAAACCCATTACTTAATTTTATGACCATTGTTTTTGAGAAATTATAATAGGCACAATCTTATTATAATTTACTCATATCACGCCTAAACGAATACTATCCATCAAGGAATTTCACTTACTTTTTGTTAGGCCTGATCGGTTCAGCGAACCCTCGTCAGACTGAATAGTTCTACAACAAGCCTCTGCCCACCAGTCTGACGAGGGTTCGCTGAACCGACCAGGCCTAACAAAAAGTAAGTGAAATTCCTTGATGGATAATATTCGTTTAGGCGTGATATGTGTAAATTATAATAAGATTGTGCCTATTATAATTTCTCAAAAACAATGGTTCTTTAAATGTTTATCCAATTATGTTTTCCTCTTTTGTGTTCGTGTAGCATCATATCATAAGCCTGTCTACATAATCTTGTTGTTGGTAGTTTCAAAATTCTTAGCCAGTACTTTACGCACTTAACGTTTGTACGAATACTTAACGGATATCTGCCACTTACTCCATACGCCATTTTATTAGAAGAATGAATTGGCACATTGAGGAAACGTTTGATTGCAAATGTATGTACAACTTCCATGTGTTTATTTTCCAAAGTACCCCAGACTTCTCCTGCGTATGTTAGTATTGGTTCAATTTGTGTATCGAAAAGCTTCCAATAAAGAGAGGGGTCAACAGAGTTTAATTTTTTCATCGCTCTCAATATTTCAGTCACGCCCCATTTTGCTTTCGTACACATTTCCGTCCAGGCTGCTGTTAGGCTTAATTTCGTAGTAAAAATCAGCCCAAGATATTTATACGAATTGATAACTTTGAGCTGACAATCCCCATACTGCCAATTTTCATTTTTTGAAAGGTGCCCACCCTTACGGAAAACAAGTATATTAGTTTTATCAAGATTAACACTTAAATATAATCTGTCTGCTTCTTGTTTTAGAATGTTTAACTGATTTTGTAGTCCAATGGCTGTATCCGAGATAAGTACTACATCATCCGCAAATAACATCAAAAAAACTTCAATAGCTCCTGGGATAATCTGTACACCGTGCCGTCCATTTCTGGATAATTCAATAGCTAATTCATTTATAAAAAAGGAAAACAACTGAGGACTTAATAAACATCCTTGTTTCACTTCTCTTGGACATGTGAAAAACACTGTGTACAAACATTTACCTCTCACACAAGCTAATACTGTATCATAAATTCCTCTCACCGCTCTATACAGTTTTCCATTCACGCCACACTTTCGCAATACATTCCACAATGCATTCCTGTTTACAGAGTCGAACGCTTTTCTGAAGTCAATGAATGCTACATGTATGTATAATTTAGACTTTCTATTCAAGTATTTCTAATGCATATAATGTAAATATGTGGTCCACAGTACTATACCCTGTTCTAAATCCAACTTGCTCTTCAATAATAATTTTCCCCCTTTCTACCCATTTAGTTAGTCTTTTATTCAATATATGTGTATAAACCTTTCCTACAATACTTGTGAGCGCTATTCCTCTGTAATTGTCTGGATTATGCTTATCTCCCTTTTTATGTATTGGTACTATAATCGATTTAGACCAGGATATTGGGAAATATCCCTTCTCAAATAATAAGTTAAACAGATCAAGCAAGAAGTTGAGTACAGCTGTATTTGCCTGTTATAGCATTTCACTAATTACATTATCAATACCGGCACTTTTGCCTTATTTCAAATGCCTTACCCCATCCATAACTTCCCTCATGTTAATTGGGTCATTAAATATAGGTTCTTCTAAATATTCTTCTCCGTTTGTTTCTATCAAATTTTCATTTTGATCTTCGCTGTCCTCAGCATTAAATACTCTATAAAAATGGTCATGCCACTGTTGTAGGCTAATGTCATTATATATTACACTTTTTCGATTGACAGTTCTAATTGTTGACCAGAACTGCTTTGGATCATTGATTGATTCTTTCAGTGTTCGTAGTCTGTTCTCATCATATTTATCCTTTTTCTGTTTAATCATTTTAGTGTATAGCTTTCTTTCTTTAACATATAATTCTTTACGTTCTGCCAGATCCGTTTTGGCTCTTCTCAAACCTCTCAATAAAACACTTTACGACTCTTCTCTTCCTTTTACATTCTTCGTCAAACCAATCATTTCTTTTCTTCCTCTTTCTACCAGTCGCTTGAACCATACATGCTGCTGCTCCATACAATGCATTCACAAATATATCAACCGATTCATCAACATCATCAATCATCCTCTCTTTTGCTCTTTCTAAACACTCTTTAAATTCATCGGACTCTAATTCACTTTTGTACACATTCACACGGCGTGTGGACACGCCCTGGTGCCCACGAACCAGATCCCCAAGCTATGGGTAAATAGCTCCACTGCCTTGTGGACATCTCGGGAGAGAGTAAGGCTAAGGGAGTTAACCCTAAAAAAAAAAACCGATGGAAGGCAAGGGGAAACCACCATCGTAGTTTTTTCCCCAGGAAAACCATGGACAGGAGAAGGAAAAAGAAGAAAGTTAACGACGTCAATAGGTGCTCCTACGGAGCACCTTCGTCCAGTAAGGACTGTCATGCGGCGCAGGTGACACCAGACCGTCAGCCAGCTACTGCGACCAAAATCAAAATTAAATTCAAAATAGCAACATGGAATATAAGAACAATGCTACAGAAAGGTAAATTAGACAACATCAAAATGGAGATGGAAAGGCTTAACATTAGTATTTTAGGACTGGGGGAAGTGAGATGGAAGGGGGCAGGCATGATAACATCAGGGGAATATACAGTGATATACTCTGGTGGTAATTCACATGAAAGAGGAGTAGGCATCATAATGGACAAAGACAAATCAAAAACAGTTAAGGGATACTGGGCAGTGTCCGACAGAGTTTTACTGGTCAAATTCGGAGGCAAACCTTTTGATATCAACATCATACAGGTGTATGCACCAACATCCGCAAGTACTCAGGAAGACATCGACAACTTCTACGAAGTTTTAGAGATGGCCAAGGTCCAATGTAAATCACAAGAAGTTACAGTCATAATGGGAGATTTTAATGCTAAAGTGGGACAGGATAGGGTGGAGGATATAGTTGGACCTCATGGCCTTGGTGCACAAAATGAAAGAGGGGGGAAGCTTGTAGAATGGGCACAGATGAATGAGTTCATAGTAGGAAACACCTGGTTTGAGCAGCCTAACAGAAGAAAATGGACTTGGATGAGTCCAGGAGATAATACCAAAAATCAAACTGACTACATCCTGATCAACAAAAGATTTAGAAATTCTTTACTGTCAGCAAAAACACTACCAGGCGCAGACTGCAACAGTGACCACAATCCGGTAGTGGGAAGGTTTAAGCTGAAATTGAGGAAAAGGAAACAGACCAAAAGCAACATCAAACTAAACCTTGGACTCTTAAAGTCAGATGAAATGATACGTCAAAAATTTAATGTACATGTTCAAAACAAATTCAGTGCTCTGGAAGACGTTGGTGACAGTGAGGAACAATGGACAAAGTTGAGAAGTTCTATAAATGAAGCTTGTGAAGAAATCCCTAAGGCAAATAGAAAAGCAAAAAAGAGTTGGATGACTAATGAAATTTTGGGCCTGATGGAGGAAAGGAGGAAGGCAAAGAGAAACGAGGAGATATACAGGAAGATAAACAAAGAAATCAGGTATAGGTGCAATGAAGCTAAGGAAGCTTGGCTGAACACAAAATGCAAAGAGATAGAAGAACGACACAAAATCGATCCTCAGGGTATGTACAGACGAATTGAAGAAATTGTCCACAGGAAAAATACATGCACATCAACTGGTTGCTTAAAATCGAAAGATGGCACGCTTATCATGGAAAAAGAAAAAATATTAGACAGATGGGGAGAGTACATTAAAGACCTTTTTGAGGATGACAGAAACGAAGAACACATTATAAAAAAGAACTTTGAAGGACCACCCATAATGAAAGATGAAGTTAGAGCAGCACTGAAAAAGATGAAACCAAGAAAAGCCCCAGGATCAGACAACATTACACAGAGATGATTGAAGCCCTGGAGGAATTTGGCATAGAAAAAATAACAGTCCTCCTAAATGAAATTTATGACACTGGAAAAATCCCCAAAGATATGTCAAAATCAATTTTCATTGCACTTCCAAAGAAGACAGGGGCTATAGAATGTGAACTCCATCGCACAATCAGTTTGATGAGTCATGTAACAAAAATCCTGTTAAGAATAATCATGATGAGGACAAGGAATAGAATCAAAAGAGAAATAGCAGAAGAACAGTGTGGATTTGTGGAGGGGAAAGGAACTATTAATGCCATATACATCCTAAGAACTATCATAGAGAGGTCAATTGAGATGAATAAGGATTTGTATTTATGCTTTGTTGACTATACCAAGGCTTTCGATCGGGTACGACATGATGAATTGATCAACCAACTGGAGAGACTCAATGTTGATAGAAAAGATCTACGAATAATCAGGAATATGTACTGGGAACAAACAGCTGCAATGAGAATAGAAAACAATATAAGCTCTTTTCAAAACATCCAAAGAAGAGTCAGACAGGGTTGTGTTTTGTCACCAGATCTGTTTTCAATATATAGCGAAAACATCATGAGAAACCTAGAAGAAGACCCTGGATTAAAGGTTGGAGGGAAAATGATAAACAACATTCGGTACGCAGATGACACCGTGCTAATTGCAGAAAATGAAAGGGACCTACAAAACCTTGTGAATATACTAGAAACAGAAAGCAAAGGTAAGGGGTTGGAACTAAACAACAGGAAGACTGAAGTCATGGTGATCAGTAAAAAACATGAAATCCCCTCATGCAAAATAAAAACAAATGGCACAACCTTGACACAGGTTAATAAGTTCAAATACCTGGGAACGGTCATTTCATCAGACGGCAGAAACACATCGGAAATAGCTGGCAGAATCGGCCAAGCCAAAACAGCATTCAAGAAGATGACAAGCATTCTTACCAACAAATGCATATCAAGTAACATCAGAAAGAGAGTCCTTGAATGTTATATAGAACCAATACTGTTGTACGGATGCGAGGCGTGGACAGTCAGCAAGCAAAGCCAGAGCAGGATCGAGGCAGCCGAGATGTGGTTTCTCAGAAGAATGTTGAGAGTTCCATGGACAGCAAAGAAAACAAACGAGACAGTCTTGATGGAGGCAGACACAAATAGATCACTGATAAGGAAAATTAGGAAAAGACAAGCAACATTTATAGGCCATTTTATGAGGAAGGGGGATTTGGAGCACCTGGTCACAACGGGAAAGGTGGAGGAAAGAGAGCACCAGGTAGACCCAGGGAAAGAATGCTGGACGGACTTGCAGAGTGGCTGGGGATGAAGAGGGTGGGGGAGATGCTGGGGGCAACGAGAGATAGAGATGGTTGGAAGTCCGTGGTCGCCAACGCCATGCGGCAGGGCACCTGATGATGATGATGATGACACATTCACAAATTCATTCGACCACACGACTCTTTCACCCACTCCCGTAACATTATCATCTCCCCTGTCACAGTTGCCAATCTCCCACGATAGTTCGACAGGCAGATGCCACGAATGTACTCTGTCACTCACACACAAATCAAAGTCACCTCCCAAACTTGCTGATACAATAAAATAATCAATAACACTAAATCCATTAGGTCCAACAAACGTAAACTCCCCATTGTAATCTCCCTTACAAGTACCATTAATAATACTTAAGTCAAACATCAAACACAAATCAAGGAGAGATGAACCAAAAGTATTAATAACAGTCTTTTGAGTGACGCACTTTGCACTCATCCTCATCATGATCAAAAACTGGAATATATACAGGTATGTCTTGTGCTGTAGGCTGCTCTTCGCTTGTTCTGGCATTAAAGTCTCCAACCATCATGATATACAAGTCCTCTTCTTGAGTACATTGTAGCAAACGTTCTTCAAGAATAAATACCATTTTTAACATCAGTTATCGTATACATGTACTGTACTTTTTCAGTGGGACATAGCAGGCAACCAACAATATGTCTTTATCAATATTAAACAAAGCTTTATCAATTTAACGGCATTACGTTATCAATTCCAATGTTAACAGTTTCTTTTACATGTAAACTTAACGTTTTCTTTATCATAAACAAGGACTCCTCCTGAGTTTTTTCTCGTGCTGACAATTTTTTTTTGCAGGAGAACTGAATTTCTCAATTCTATATAACAAATTGCTAAAGTCAAAATTTCTGTCACACAATGTTTTCAGTTAATTAAACAGATGAAATCAAAAGTATAATTACAATAATTAATTAATGAAGTCTACATCGTTTAATTTGCTATAAAGATTTTCAATATTGTAATCGAGGAACGTATAGTTATGTGTTGGGATAGTCTGCTAACTGTTATTGTGATGCACTAGAGCGAAGCTGCCTGACACTGACACGCTGAGTGGTTTGTCCTGACCTAGTTTGCCTTCCCCCCTCTGCTTGACACGTGCACCCCTCCACGTGCATCACTGCCACCTCGTGTCCCCTCTCTGCGCTCTTGGCCTCCGCTGACGTCACCGCCCGCACCAGCCACGTTGTTTCGCCTTTGGCCCGTCCGACCCCGAGCTCCACTGGTTGTCACGGGCTGCCCGCCGCGCGAAGGACCTGCTTGGTTGGTTGGTTGGTCGGTTGGCTGGCTGGTTGGCTGGCTGGCTGTCTGTCTGGCTGTCTGTTTGGCTGGTTGGTTGGTTGGCTGGCCGGTTGGCTGGTTGGTTGGTTGTTGGCTGGCTGGTTGGCTGATTGGTTGGCTGGCTGGTTGGTTGGTTGGCTGTCTGTCTGGCTGGTTGGTTGGTTGGTTGGCTGGCTGGTTGGCTGATTGGTTGGCTGGCTGTCTGTCTGGCTGGTTGGTTGGTTGGTTGGCTGACTGGTTGGTTGGCTGGTTGACTGATCGGCTGGCTGGCCTATCACTAACTGACCGCCACGAAAGAAAGCCCTTTTCCCCTCTCTCCTAGCACTGGCAACAATCTGGGCCTTCTTCGTGTCAAGTCGTTTGTCATTCTCACTCCTTTGTCATGTAGTCTTTGTCTCATGTCTTTGTCAGTCAGTATCGCCAGTTTGTCCCTCCAACGGCTAAACTTAACGATCATTGGTCGTGGTTGTCCCTGTCTTGTATACCCCCAGTCCTCTGTGCACGTTCTATGTCTTCAGTGATCCATTTTTTCTGTCCATCCACATTGTTCAAAATATCCACAACCACACTCGCACACATGTCATAAGATTCTTTCAACTCCTGTTGTGAAATCCCCCCCAAAAAGCGTAGATTGTCACGTCGTGAAAAATCTTCCTGTTTGTCTGTGTCACTTTTCAGCTGTTCTATTTCACGTCGCATTTCTTCCACACTTTCTGACATTTGATAGAACCCTTCTTTTCCAGCACTAGTTTCTTGGTACAGATGCTGAATGTCAGATGATGCCATGTTTGTTACTGTTTCTGTCAGGTGCCTATGGTCTGTCTCCAGTCTGTCACTAGCATCTGTTGATTTCCTGGCATTGTTGTCTGACCTGTCCAAGTTCGTTTTGTATGACTCCTAGATCATTTCTTATTATTCTTGTCTGTTCATTGAACTATTCCTGTATGGCCTGTATCAGTTTTGTTAATTATGCCTTCATTTTCGGTCTTCGCCATTGGTGTTGGGTGTGTTCCTTCATCAGTGTTTTCGTGTTTCTCATCAGTGTTTTCGTGCTCACTTGTCATTGGTCCAAGATTTTTCTCAATATCGTTAGTCAGGATGGCACTGTCAGTGTTAGGGCCAGGACTTGTCTCTATATCCCCGCTCAGCAAGCAAAGCCAGAGCAGGATTGAGGCAGCCGAGATGTGGTTTCTCAGAAGAATGTTGAGAGTACCATGGACAGCAAAGAAAACAAACGAGACAGTCTTGATGGAAGCAGACACAAGTCGATCACTGATAAGGAAGATTAGGAAAAGACAAGCAACATTTATAGGCCATTTTATGAGGAAGGGGAATTTGGAGCACCTGGTCACAACGGGAAAGCTGGAGGGAAAGAGAGCACTGGGTAGACCCAGGGAGAGAATGCTGCACGGACTTGCAGAGTGGCTGAGGATGAAGAGGGTGGGGGAGATGCTGGGGGCAACGAGAGATAGAGATGGTTGGAAGTCTATGATCGCCAACGCCATGCGGCAGGGCACCTGATGATGATGATGATCCCTGCTGAGGAGCAGCCTTCTCACGGAGAGCGCTATGTGCTGCACGCACACGGCCGAGAAAAGCAATAACACGTGCATGGCTACCTGACATACACCGTCGGTGACACATATCTCCTCTCCTACCCCCAGTCTTGTTCCTTTTATTTTTTCTTGTTGTCCAGCCTGTCTTGCGATTTTAAATGTCAACATTTCGTGTGCATTACAAAAAGAAACTGTCAATGAATGTCACAAATGCAATAAATACCAACAAAGGCGACAAGAATATCCAAAGATGACCAGACTGTGTTATATTGTCACTGGCCTTGCTCACCTGTACGTACCTCAAACTATTTTTGAACACACCTTCTTGACCCAGATTTGAAATGTCCACAGAAAATGCCGATAGCAGCTCTCCACACTTCAATGCACACCATTTTTCTGCACCGTCTCTCACATGGGACTATCACTGAAGCACTGCACAGGATAGCTGTTTGATACAGCTCATCAAAACACTGTCATGGAGAAAAGTATCCGCATCAATTCAAAACAGCTGCTATTCGCCGCCATTACCCCGAGAGATGGATAGAGAGAAAGAGAGAGAGAGACAGAGAGAGAGAGAGAGAGAAAGAGAAAGAGAAAGAGAGAGAGAGAAAAGAGAGAGAGAAATAGGTAGATAGATAGATAGAGAGAGAGAGAGAGAGAGAGAGATAGACAGATAGTATAGAGAGAGAGAGAGATAGAGAGAGAGAGAGAAAGAGACAGATATATATATATATATATATATATATATATATAGAGAGAGAGAGAGAGAGAGAGAGAGAAAGAGACAGACAGACAGAGAGACTTTCAGTCGATATGAAAACAGTCAGCCAACAGACACACATACACACCTTCAGTCGATATGAAACAGTTTCAATCCTTCCCCCTTCCCCCCCCCCTTTTTTTTTTTTTTAAAACATGTACCAATGAATGGAAAAATTCAACAAGAAGAAACAGCAGGACACTGACCCCAGCTGCAGGATGATGACCAGTCCCGCACTGGTAACGGCCAGCTGGAGCACTCTCCACGAGTGATGCCGGAGGAAGAAGGCCCAGGGGGTCATGGACATGGTGACGAACGCCCACCACCACGCTCCCCCTACCCCAGCCACCACCGCCCGATAATGCCCCGGGAATGATTCTACATTGGCTGTGACTGTCGTCAGTACAACCCCCTGTGATTTACATAGTATAATTGTGTTTGGTGAATAAAATAACTCGGTATGAAAATAGCATGACAGTACTCACTCACCTTAAGGTTAAATATCTGGGAACGATCATTTCATCAGACAGCAGATACAGATCAGAAATAGCCAGCAGAATCGGCCACGCCAAAACAGCATTCAAGGAGATGAAAAGCTTTCTTACCTACAAACGCCTATCAATTAACATCAGTAAGAGAGTTCTTGATTGTTATATAGAACCGATATTGTTATACGGTTGTGAAGCGTGGGCAGTCAACAAGCAAAGCCAGAGCAGGATTGAGGCAGCCGAGATGTGGTTTCTCAGAAGAATGTTGAAAGTTCCATGGACAGCAAAGAAAACAAACGAGACAGTCTTGATGGAGACAGACACAAGAAGATCATTCATAAGGAAGATTAAGAAAAGACAGGCAACATTCATAGGCCATTTTATGAGGAAAGGAGAATTGGAGCACCTGGTCACAGCAGAAGTCAGGAGGGAAATACAGCACCAGGTAGACCCAGCGAATAAATATTGGACGGACTTACAGAGTGGCTGAAGACAGAGAGGGTGGAAGATGTGCTTGCGGCAACAAGGGACAGATGCATATGGAGGGCCATGATCGCCAATGCCATGTGGCAAAGTACTTGATGATGATGAGTACTCACTGAATACTAACCATAGTAATGCAGACGTAGACGAACTAATTACCGGTTTCTATCTTTCGGTTTTCAACTGCGTACAAAAACTTATAGGTGTGTGAGACTAGGGGGAGGTGAAAATGTAAACACATTTACAAGACACAAACAGTTTGCACGTATTTGTCAGCTACACGATTTGCATTGACAAGTGTGTATGTATCAAAACAAGTATTTGTTTCGTTCTGATCAATTTCCATATGAAGAGAGGATATTGGATGGCTTGACCATCCTTTTTTTCTATCTGTGGTTATTTTTATTTTGTGATGATGACGACAATAGCAGTGGTGGTGGTGGTGGTGGTGGTGGTGGTGGTGGTGGTAATGGTGGTGGTCTCACCTGTCGGCGTCACCGGGTTCAGTGTTGACTGCTGCACTCATTGAAACCACCACCTCCCTCCAGGTGGTTCTGTCTTGACTTTTGTGGACATCATCATCATCATTATGTGCCCTGCCACATGGCGTTGGCGATCATGGACTTCCATCTGCCTCTATCTCTCGTTGCCCCTAGCATCTCCCCCACCCTCCTCGTCCCCAGCCACTCTGCAAGTCCGTCCAGCATTTTCTCCCTGGGTCTACCTGGTGCTCTCTTTCCCTCCACCTTTCCCGTTGTGACCAGATGCTCCAAATCCCCCTTCCTAATAAAATTGTCTATAAATGTTGCCTGTCTTTTCCTAATCTTCTTTATGAATGACCTACTTGTGTCTACCTCCATCAAGACTGTCTCGTTTGTTTTCTTTGCTGTCCATGGAACTCTCAACGTTCTTCTTAGAAACCACATCTCGGCTGCCTCAATCTTGTTCTGGCCCTGTTTGTTGACTGTCCACGCCTCGCATCCGTACAACAGTATTGGTTCTATATAACATTCAAGAACTCTCTTCCTGATGTTAATTGACAGGCATTTTGTGAACAACTTCTTGAAAATTAAGGCCACTGATGTTGGTTCTGTTCTCGATGGCCACTGGAGAGAGAGAGATCCAAGGGTGTGAAAGGCAGCTATGATGACGAAACGTATGCATCTGACGGCAGCTGTCGGAAGCATACTTATAGAGACTCTTCAATGAAAATCAACAAAAAGAAAATGGTAGTGATAAAGTTGAAAATAGTATGCGTGTGAACGTTGAAGATTTTTTTATGGAAGAAACGTCATGTCATGATCATAGCAAAACTGTAAGCGATGTATACGCATTGTATAAGGTCATTTAACACTGTGTGTATTGACGACTTTTTTTTCTGTTGTGCAACCTTATCAAACAATGTACTTTTATTTATTTATTTATTTATTTATTTATTCATTCATTTATTTATTTATCCAGTTAGTAAGTGAATGAGTGAGTGAGTAAGTATGAGGGAGTAAGTAAGTGAGTAAGTAAGTATGTAAGTAAGTGAGTAAGTAAGTAAGTGAGTAAGTAAGTATGTAAGTAAGTGAGTAAGTAAGTAAGTGAGTAAGTAAGTATGTAAGTAAGTGTAAGTAAGTAAGTAAGTAAGTAAGTAAGTGAGTAAGTAAGTATGTAAGTAAGTAAGTAAGTGAGTAAGTAAGTATGTAAGTAAGTAAGTAAGTAAGTAAGTAAAGTAAGTAAGTAAGTAAGTAAAGTAAGTGAGTAAGTAAGTATGTAAGTAAGTGAGTAAGTAAGTAAGTAAGTAAGTATGTAACTAAGTAAGTAAGTATGTAACTAAGTAAGTAAGTATGTATGTAAGTAAGTATGTAAGTAAGTAAGTAAGTGAGTAAGTAAGTATATAAGTAAGTAAGTAAGTAAGTAAGTGAGTAAGTAAGTAAGTAAGTAAGTCAGTAAGTCAGTCAGTCAATCTGTCAGTCAGTCAGTCAGTCAGTCAGTAAGAGGGCGAGTGAGTGAGTGAGTGAATGAGTGAGTGAGTGAATGAGTGAATGAGTGGGTGAGTGAGTAAATGAGTGAGTGAGTGTGTGAGTGAGTGAATGAGTGAGTGAGTGTGTGAGTGAGTAAATGAGTGAGTGTGTGAGTGAGTAAATGAGTGAGTGTGTGAGTGAGTAAATGAGTGAGTGAGTGAATGAGTGAGTGAGTGAATGAGTGAGTGGGTGAATGAGTGAGTGAGGTGAGTGAATGAGTGGGTGAGTGAGTAAATGAGTGAGTGAGTGAGTAAATGAGTGAGTGAGTGAGCAAGTATATGGTTTCAAAATAATATTACGCCAGCCCTGAAGGATATCTAAACTTCCCACAAGGCTGTCGTTACATTATGAGGGCTGTTCTCACCTGCTGCACCGCTCCGATGAACGCTTTCAAAACGGCGAAGGTGGCGTAATTGGGAGCGAATCCCAGGCCGACCCCTCCCGCCATCAGTAGCGCATGCGTGATGATCTGAATCTTCTTCCGGCCGAAGATGTCAGACAAGGCAGTGAAGGCAGCGGCCCCGAATCCTTGTCCCAGCATTAGTAGCGTTTGGGACAGACCCGTCAAAGGAGCGTGGTCACAGACCAGGTCAAACTGTGTGTTAAGCAGAATAAAAGAATACTTCATTTTATCTGATGCTGTAGAAATGTAGACGTGGTGTATGAACACATGGAAAAACTACGATCATTAGCACGATCAAGGGCCTACATGTTTAGAAATTACACACGAGTACATGTACAGTAAATTCAATTAACATCAGAAAGAGAGTCCTTGAATGTTATATAGAACCAGTGCTGTTGTACGGATGCGAGGCATGGACAGTCAGCAAGCAAAGCCAGAGCAAGATTGAGGCAGCTGAGATGTGGTTTGTCAGAAGAATGTTGAGAATTCCATGGACAGCAAAGAAAACAAACGAGACAGTCTTGATGGAGGCAGACACAAGTAGATCATTCATAAGGAAGATTAGGAAAAGACAAGCAACATTTATAGGCCATTTTATGAGGAAGGGGGATTTGGAGCACCTGGTCATAATGGGAAAGCTGGAGGGAAAGAGAGCACCAGGTAGACCCAGGGAGAGAATGCTGGACGGACTTGCAGAGTGGCTGGGGATGAAGAGGGTGGGGGAGATGCTGGGGGCAACGAGAGATAGAGATGGTTGGAAGTCCATGGTCGCCAACGCCATGCGGCAGGGCACCTGATGATGATGATGATGACAGTAAATTTACATACGAGGACATCTCAGTACAGTTACAGAAGGAGACAATGAAATCAGATACGAGGGCAATGAATCATGACGAGGACCATTAGATTACACACAAGGACATTCAAATTACACACAAGTACAGTCAAATTACATATTAGACATTCAAACTACACATGGAAAGATCAAACTACATACAAGGATGATAAAATTACACACAAGGACAATCAAATTACACACAAAGATAATCAAATTACAAACAAAGGCCAATCAAATTATACACAAAGATAATCGAATGACACACAAGGACAATCAAATGACACACAAGGACAATCAAATTACACACAAGGACAATCAAATTACACACAAGGACAATCAAATTACACACTAGGACAATCAAATTACACACAAGGACAATCAAATTACAGACGACGACAATCAAATTACACACAAAGATAATCGAATTACACACGAGGACAATCAAATTACACATAAGGAAATCAAATTACACACAAGAACAATCAAATTATACATAAAGATAATCAAATTACACACGATGACAATCAAATTACACACAAGGACAATCAAATTACACACAAAGATAAACGAATGACACACGAAAACAATCAAATTACACACAAAGACAATCAAATTACACACAAAGATAAACGAATGACACACGAAAACAATCAAATTACACACTAGGAGAATAAAATTACACACGAGGACAATCAAATTACACACAAAAACAATCAAATTACACCACAAAAACAATCAAATTACACACTAGGACAATCAAATTACACACAAAAACAATCAAATTACACACAAAGACAATCAAATTACACACAAAGATAAACGAATGACACACGAAAACAATCAAATTACACACTAGGAGAATAAAATTACACACGAGGACAATCAAATTACACACAAAGACAATCAAATTACACACAAAAACAATCAAATTACACACAAGGACAATCAAATTACACACAAAGACAATCAAATTACACACAAAGAAATCAAATTACACACAAGGACAATCAAATTACACACAAGGACAATCAAATTACACACGACGACAATCAAATTACACACAAAGGCAATCAAATTACACACAAAGACTCTCGAATTACACACGAGGATAATCAAATTACACACAAAACAATCAAATTACACACGATGATAAGTCAAATTACAAAATATGACAATCATATCAAACATTTAAACAAACAAATTTCACACTAGGACAATCAAATTACACAAAAAGAAATCAAATTACACACAAGGACAATCAAATTACACACAAGGAAGATCAAATTACACGAAAGGATATTCAAATCACACACAAGAACAATCAAATTACACACAAGGACAATCAAATTACACACTAGGACAATCATATTACACACAAGGACAATCACATTACACGAAAGGATATTCAAATCACACACAAGGACAATCAAATTACACACAAGGACAATCAAATTACACACAAGGACAATCGAATTACACACAAGGACAATCAACTTACACACAAGGGCGATCAAATTACACGAAAGGATATTCAAATCACACACAAGGACAATCAAATTACACACAAGGACAATCTAATTACACACAAGGACAATCAAATTACACACTAGGACAATCAAATTACACACAAGGACAATCATATTACACACAAGGACAATCACATTACACGAAAGGATATTCAAATCACACACAAGGACAATCAAATTACACACAAGGACAATCAAATTACACGAAAGGATATTCAAATTACACAAGGACAATCAAATCACACACAAGGACAATCAAATTACACACAAGGACAATCAAATTACACACAAGGACAATCAAATCACACACAAGGACAATCAAATTACACACAAGGACAATCAAATTACACACAAGGACAATCAAATTACACACAAGGACAATCAAATTACACACAAGGACAATCAAATTACAAACAAGGACAATCAAATTACACACAAGGACAATCAAATCACACACAAGGACAATCAAATTACACACAAGGACAATCAAATTACCGACAAGGACAATCAAATTACACACAAGGACAATCAAATCACACACAAGGA
>JAPXFY010000013.1:87099276-87106776 GCA_030674185.1 Monoplex corrugatus | reverse complement strand
TCTATTTATGTAACATTCTGTCGACCTTGAATAGAAATAGACCTCATCTGTGTTCACTTTGCTGGAAGAAGTCTATTCATGTAACATTCTATCAAGTTTGAATAGAAATAGACCCCATCTTGTGTTCGCTTTGCTGGAAGAAGTTGTCTATTTATGTAACATTCTGTCGACCTTGAATAGAAATAGACCCCATCTTGTGTTCACTTTGCTGGAAGAAGTTGTCTATTTATGTAACATTCTGTCGACCTTGAATAGATCCATCTTGTGTTCGCTTTGCTGGAACAAGTTGTCTATTTATGTAACATTCTGTCGACCTTGAATAGAAATAGACCCCATCTTGTGTTGACTTTGCTGGAAGAAGTCGTCTATTTATGTAACATTCTGTCAACCTTGAATAGAAATAGACTCCATCTCGTGTTGACTTTGCTGGAAAAAGTTGTCTATTTATGTAACATTTTATCAACCTTGAATAGAAATAGACCCCATCTTGTGTTGACTTTACTGGAAGAAGTTGTCTATGTAACATTTTGTCCACCTTGAATAGAAATAGACCCCATCTTGTGTTGACTTTGCTGGAAGAAGTTGTCTAGTTATGTAACATTCTATCAACGTTGAATACAAATAGACTCCATCTTGTGTTGATTTTGCTGGAAGAAGTCGTCTGTTTATGTAACATTCTGTCAACCTTCAATAGAAATAGACCACATCTTGTGTTGATTTTGCTGGAAGAAGTCGTCTGTTTATGTAACATTCTGTCAACCTTCAATAGAAATAGACCACATCTTGTGTTGATTTTGCTGGAAGAAGTCGTCTATTTATGTAACATTCTGTCAACCTTGAATAGAAATAGACCCCATATTGTGTTCGCTTTGCTGGAAGAAGTTGTCTATTTATGTAACATTCTGTCCACCTTGAATAGAAATAGACTCCATCTTGTGTTGATTTTGCTGGAACAAGTTGTCTATTTATGTAACATTCTGTCCACCTTGAATAGAAATAGACTCCATCTTGTGTTGACTTTGCTGGAAGAAGTTGTCTATTCATGTAACATTCTGTCCACCTTGAATAGAAATAGACTCCATCTTGTGTTGACTTTGCTGGAACAAGTTGTCTATTTATGTAACATTCTGTCCACCTTGAATACAAATAGACTCCATCTTGTGTTGACTTTGCTGGAAGAAGTTGTCTATTTATGTAACATTCTGTCCACCTTGAATAGAAATAGACTCCATCTTGTGTTGACTTTGCTGGAAGAAGTTGTCTATTTATGTAACATTCTGTCCACCTTGAATACAAATAGACTCCATCTTGTGTTGACTTTGCTGGAAGAAGTTGTCTATTTATGTAACATTCTGTCCACCTTGAATAGAAATAGACTCCATCTTGTGTTGACTTTGCTGGAAGAAGTTGTCTATTTATGTAACATTCTGTCAACCTTGAATAGAAATAGACCACATCTTGTGTTGACTTTGCTGGAAGAAATTGTCTATTTATGTAACATTCTGTCAACCTTGAATAGATCCATCTTGTGTTCGCTTTGCTGGAAGAAATTGTCTATTTATGTAACATTTGTCGACCTTGAATAGAAATAGACCTCATCTTGTGTTGACTTTGCTGGAAGAAGTTGTCTGTTTATGTAACATCAGTCAGCCTTGAATAGAAATAGACCCGATCTTGTGTTGACTTTGCTGGAAGAAGTTGTCTGTTTATGTAACATTCTGTCAACCTTGAATAGAAATAGACCCGATCTTGTGTTGACTTTGCTGGAAGAAGTTGTCTGTTTATGTAACATTCTGTCAACCTTGAATAGAAATAGACCACATCTTGTGTTTGCTTTGCTGGAAGAAGTTGTCTAGTTATGTAACATTCTGTCAACCTTCAATAGAAATAGACCACATCTTGTGTTGACTTTACTGGAAGAAGTTGTCTATGTAACATTTTGTCCACCTTGAATAGAAATAGACCCCATCTTGTGTTGACTTTGCTGGAAGAAGTTGTCTAGTTATGTAACATTCTATCAACGTTGAATACAAATAGACTCCATCTTGTGTTGATTTTGCTGGAAGAAGTCGTCTGTTTATGTAACATTCTGTCAACCTTGAATAGAAATAGACCACATATTGTGTTCGCTTTGCTGGAAGAAGTTGTCTATTTATGTAACATTCTGTCCACCTTGAATAGAAATAGACTCCATCTTGTGTTGATTTTGCTGGAACAAGTTGTCTATTTATGTAACATTCTGTCCACCTTGAATAGAAATAGACCCCATATTGTGTTCGCTTTGCTGGAAGAAGTTGTCTATTTATGTAACATTCTGTCCACCTTGAATAGAAATAGACCCCATATTGTGTTCGCTTTGCTGGAAGAAGTTGTCTATTTATGTAACATTCTGTCGACCTTGAATAGATCCATCTTGTGTTCGCTTTGCTGGAAGAAGTCTATTCATGTAACATTCTATCAACCTTGAATAGAAATAGACCCCATCTTGTGTTGACTTTGCTGGAAGAAGTTGTCTATGTATTTAACATTCTGTCGACCTTGAATAGAAATAGACCCCATCTTGTGTTGACTTTGCTGGAAGAAGTTGTCTTTTTATGTAACATTCTGTCAACCTTGAATAGATCCATCTTGTGTTCGCTTTGCTGGAACAAGTTGTCTATTTATGTAACATTCTGTCGACCTTGAATAGAAATAGACCCCATATTGTGTTGACTTTGCTGGAAGAAGTTGTCTATGTAACATTCTATCAACCTTGAATGAAATCAGACCCCATCTTGTTTTTATTTGGCTGGAATATATCATGTTATTTTCGTATCACCTACAATCCCTTTCTCTCAATCACCCAGCTTGAATGAAAACAGATTCCACTTTGTTTTTCACATCGGCTATTATTCAAGTAACTCGATGAAGTCGCAGTCAGAAAGACTTTATTGACTTCGTCACGACACACTGAATTCAACACTTATACAGAATGGGACGAAGACGTACAAACTATAAATCATTTCAAAGTTTTTTATATGTGTACTTTTAAAGTACCTAAACAGTATTCACTCAAGAAGATGACAAGCATTCTTACCAACAAATGACTATCAATTAACATCAGGAAGAGAGTCCTTGGATGTTACATAGAACCAATACTTTTGTACGGATGCGAGGCGTGGACAGTCAGCAAGCAAAGCCAGAACAAGATTGAGGCAGCCGAAATGTGGTTTCTCAGATGAATGTTGAGAGTTCCATGGACAGCAAAGAAAACAAACGAGACAGTCTTGATGGAGGCAGACACAAGTAGATCACTCATAAGGAAAATTAGGAAAAGACAGGCAACATTATAGGCCATTTTATGAGGAAGGGGGATTTGGAGCACCTGGTCACAACGGGAAAGGTGGAGGGAAAGAGAGCACCAGGTAGACCCAGGGAGAGAATGCTGGACGGACTTGCAGAGTGGCTGGGGACGAGGAGGGTGGGGGAGATGCTAGGAGCAACGAGAGATAGAGATGGATGGAAGTCCATGGTCGCCAACACCATGCGGCAGGGCACCTGATGATGATGATTATGATGATGATGAAACAGTATTATATGGATGCGTCTACTTTGTTTGGTGTATTGTTGTTGTTGTCGTTGTTGTTGTTGTTATCGTTGTTGTTGAAAACTTTCTGACAGTAGCACTTGTTACTGAAAAAAGAAAAGTTCAAAAAGACAGCCATGCTGATCTTATAATGCCTTTGTACTAACCACCCCTGGGAAGCCTGATGTTTCTGGTCCACTCTCCTGGAACAAACTTCCTCTCTCAGTCCGTCAGCAACCTACTTTTGTCTCCGTCAAGTCCGCTCTCAAAACTCACATTTTCTCCTCTGCATAAAATCCTGACCTCACTCAATCCCCTCTGCAGCCTGTCTCCACTCGGAGAGGAATCACATTGCAATATATAATTGTATATAATATGCTCTCTGTAATTTTCCATTGCTTTTATTCTTTCTCCCCATTTATAGCCATGCGTGTGTGTGTGTGTGTGTGTGTGTGTGTGTGTGTGTGTGTGTGTGTGTGCGTGTGCGTGTGTGTGTGTGTGCGTGTGTGTGTGTGTGTGTGTGTGTGTGTATGTGTGAGTGCGTGCGTGCGTGTGTGTCTGTTTAGCGCTTAGATTTGATTTTATCAAGATTTTGCGCTATATGAATATTGTAATTATTATTATTATTATTAATTTTACATCCAAACATTACAAAGTCTCAGGAATCAGTTTGAGGTCATATGTTGTACTATACATTGTCAAAAAAAAAAAGCAATGTTATTTGTGGAAAAATCGACCTTTGATACCACATAAAACATAATGGTTACAGAATAAAACAAATCTTTCGTAGTCAAAGGGAAAGAAATCCCATTCGATAAAACGATGTTCGAACAAACCCATTGTTGTTTCCCTTGGATTGATGAGAACGTCGTGGTTTCAAAAACTGTCCATAGTATCATCGGATACCGCTCGTTATATTTCGTTGAAAGAACCGAGTGTTTTATATTGGAACTTGTTTTTACCTCGCTGGAAAGAATTACGTAATTGTGGATCCACGAGTTAACCTTGAATGAAAGTAAATTCCATCTTTGTTTTCACATGTGTTGAAACAAACTAAAATATGGAACAATCATTCAACCTGAAACAACTAATCAAAAGATGCGGTTACAACATAAACTTTATTTCATTTGAATAAATCGTATACAGGAGGGTGCAAAAGTAGGTATACAGTAAGTATCACATCATTATTATGATGCTTAATTCCGCTCTCGATTAGAGGAGTGTGTGAATACCGACGGCAAGCAGTTTGAGTATCTGAGGGATTAAGGCTGTGCTTGTTATTACATGTATATGCAATGTTTATTTGTTCGTATAATAAATGCAATGAGTGTTGTACGTGTTTTCTTTTTTCATAACTGTATACCTACTTTTGCACCCCCCCCCCCCCCTGTATAGAACAGTCAATCAATCTTGATTAAAGAAAAACAATTGATGCAATGAAAAACAAAAAGGGGAAAAAACTCTCTCCCTCACTAAAACGGTAAACAGAATAAGCAGTCATCTTTGAACAAAAGTAAAACTGAAGTATACAACGAAACAGAACATTTTCGCCTAACCGGAATGAATCATTAAAAATTACAGCACAATTCGTCAACTCTGAATAAAAGAATGATTAAAGTATGCAATAAGGAATAATCTTTGTCTCACTGGATTGAACTGTCATGGAACAGAAATGTTGAAAATGCTAAACTGGGACAGCCTCGCAGACCGTAGGAGGGACGCCAAACTTCATCTTATTGTACAAGATTATTAACCACCTGGCAGAAGTCCCCACCGACAACATCCTAATCCCAGCAGACCCCCCGAACCCGAGCCAAACACCCTTACAAATACAAGTCGATCCAAAGCAAGACCACGACATATCGCCACTCCTTCTTCGTCAGCATCATTGGACCCTGGAACGACCTTCCTGCAGAAGTAGTGGAGAGCCCGACTGTTACATCCTTCAAATCGAGGCTCAAATCTCCTCCGACAGCGCGTCGATAACAGCGCCACCACCCATCGCTGCGATACTCCTGAAGGGAGGTTTAGCGATTATAGAACAGAAACAGAAACAGTAACAGTCATCCTTGAATATGAACAAACTGAAGTATGCAAAGTGTTGGCTGGAGCATAAAGGTAGCAAATCTTTCCATCTGCCGGTCGGTGTGTTGTTGTGTACTAATAATGTTACTGTGTTGATGCCCACAGTGCTGAGGTTGGACCCACACCATACACCAGTGGACCTTCTTGTGAGGCCTGTCCCAATTCGTGTGAGAACAACCTTTGTGGTAAGCTCCCTGTTTTAAGTCATCAGCCACATCGCTAGCAACATCGAGATCGTAATCATCGTTGTCGTCCTCGTTGTTGTTCTCATCGTCATCATTGTCGTCATCGTCGTCATTGTCATCATCATCGTCGTCATCATCGTTATCATCGTCGTCGTCGTCGTCCTTCTTGTCGCCATCATCGTCATCAACATCATTATCATCGTCATCATTATTGCAGTCGTCTTCATCATTGTCGTCATCATCATCCTTGATGTTGCTGTCCTTATGATGCCGACTTGAGATCTATGTTCCCTCACATACCCTTTGCTCTGCCTCCGATCCTCTGACTTTTTGCTTTCCACGCACTAAGCTCAATACCTATGGTCCACGAGCCTTCTCTGTTTCTGGTCCACTCTCCTGGAACAAACTTCCTCTCTCAATCCGTCAGCAACCTACTTTTGTCTCCTTCAAGTCCGCTCTCAAAACTCACCTTTTCTCCTCTGCATAAAATCCTGACATCACTCAACCCCCTCTGCAGCCTGTCTCCACTCGGAGTGGAATCACACTGTAATATATATTTGTATATAATATGCTCTCTATAATTTTCCATAGCTTTTCTTCTTTTTCCCCATTTATAGCCATGTGTGTGTGTGTGTGTGTGTGTGTGTGTGTGTGTGTGTGTGTGTGTGTGTGTGTGTGTGTGTGTGTGTGTGCGTGCGTGCATGTGTGTGCGTGCGTGCGTATGTGTCTGTTCAGCGCTTAGATTTGATTTCTATCAAGAGTTTGCGCTATATAAATATTGTAATTATTTATATTATTATTATATGAGCTGGCACGGGTATAAGTCACACCTTTGGAAATTCATGTGTGCGTGTATTCTATCTGCGTGTGCGTGTAATCAGTACATGACTTTCTTCAAAGTTGGGGAAAGTTATTTTGTTATTTTGTTTACAGCCCAGCCGACTGCATAGAGCCATTTCAGGGCTATAACCGTTTCAAAACATACACAATACTTCAATAGGAAAAAACAAGTAAAAGAAAATTAAGTACACAAGCAATGCATTCACGTACATAATCTGAGGAGATGCCCCTGACTTTGCCCACTCCGTCCAATTCATCGCACAGGGGATTTAAAAAACATACCTGAATACAAATTTAAAAATAACTAAGGACACTGAAACATTATATAAAAATGGGCCTTAATCTCATAAAATTGCTTCCGCATATCACATTCCCCTACAGCCAAAAATGCACTCAATACATGTACCCAATTATCAATCCTAAGAGAAAGTACGTAAGACTTTATCAAACAGGTGAATGGACCAGCAAGGCAGGAAATGACAGAAAAAAACGACAGAAAGCAAAGGAACAAGGCAGAAACAAAGACAATGACAGAAAAGAGGAAATTTCTAGCACAGAATTAGCAGAAGGTGGGGATACTGTTTATAGTGAAAGAGCTCTTGGCATCCCCACGAGTGGGAGGGGGGGGGGGGCGGGGTTAGGGAACGGTAAATCAGGAGGGAGAGGAGAGTGGCACCGCCCTCACAGTGCTGTCCACAAGAACAGATGAGGTACTACCATTTCTCTAAGACCTCAGGAATATGGGACAACCTTTACTCCTTTATATTTATATATATATATATATATATATATATATATATATATATATATATATATATATATATA
>JAPXFY010000013.1:87091776-87094276 GCA_030674185.1 Monoplex corrugatus | reverse complement strand
ACACACACACACACATACACACACACACATACATACACACACACATACACACAAACACATACACACACACACATACACACACACACATACACACACACACACATACACACAAACACATACACACACACACACACACACACACATACACACACACACATACACACACACACACATACACACACACACACATACACACACACACATACACACACACACACACACACACACATACACACAAACACATACACACACACACACACATCACACACACAACACAACATACACACATACACACACACACACACTACACACACAACACACCACTACACACACACACACACACAAAATACACACACACAACACACACACACAACACACACACACAACATACACACACACAACACACACACAACACACAACACACACACACAACACACACTACACACACACACACATACACACACACACACACACACAACACACACATACAACACACACACACACAACACACACACACACACACACACACACACACACACACACACACACACACACACACACACACACACACCACATCGGAGTGAAGTTGTCAACCATACATAATACATTAAGACTATCAGATAGTCTACCACACACATCAAATATAACAACAGATTCACACCTGTCTCACCTTCAGCATCACCGGTTCAGTGTTGGCCACTGCACTATGTGACACAGCCACCCGTCTCCAAACGGCTCTGTCTTGACTTTTGTGGACAATTTCTTGAATATTTAGGTCACTGATGCTGGTTATGTTCTTGATGAATGAGACTGGAGGTCTGCCTTTCTTCTTTCTTGCCTCTGTTTTTTTCTTGAAAAATGGTTGCCATGAGGTCCGCCTTTTTGCCACTTTATTGGAATGAAGTTTCGGACAAATTAGCAAAAGACGGTGCATCCAATAATGCAAATACCGTAACTTTCCATAACATACGACTGTCAGTTCATGAACTTGGTTCTGTGTTAGAATGTTCACTGTATACAAATTTTTTCCAATACCCAAAGCCTGATACCTAACTGCCCCAGACAGCTAGCGTCCTTGATATACAAACTAAGGCTTAACTCTTGGAAAACAAAATATACACAGAATGTATGTATTTGTTCAAAAGCATTATCTGTCCACCATCTGCTCTTTGAATGTCCTATTTTACTTACGACATATAGAAATAACAATCTCTATTTTTCATGTACTGACTCTAGAGATATTCTTTACAACAAAAATAATGATATTATTTCGGTAGTCCAGCTGATTCTCAGATCCTCTGTTGGCAGATTGTTATGAAGAGTTAATTAATTGTTGTCTGTTATTGATTGATACTGTTAACTTAATGTTCTGAATTCTTAATTGTTATTGTTCCCCTTCTTACATTCAAACTATCACTACCCCTTCCCATCCCCGTCCCCCACCCTTTTTTTCCCCTATGTATGTGTGTGTGTGTGTGTGTGTGTGTGTGTGTGTGTTGTTGTGTGTGTGTGTGTGTGTGTGTGTGTGTGTGTGTGTGGTGTGTGTGTGTGTGTGTGTGTGTGTGTGTATGTGTGTGTATGTGTGTATGTGTGTCTAAAATCACTATTGTGAACAGACATTAAATAAAGATTCCAAAAAATTCCTTTTTGCCACGTTACACACGGCCATTGTATTCTTCTATTCTCTTGTTGATGTCTGCTAGTAGTTTTCTGGTGGAATCAAGTTCTTCCAGGACACTTTCATAAGTTCTTCTATCTGTCCATTTTTTCACGTAGTAGTCTCCGATAAAACCACATCTCTGCTGCCTCAATTCTTTTGCAATCAGCTTTTTCTGAGAGTCCAGGCTTCGCAGCCATAAATTCATGATTGGCCAGATCAAACATTTTAAAAAGTTTAATTTTCAGGCCATTTTGGTATGCCTCTGTCTTTCCAGATGTTGTTGATTCGGACCATTTTTTGCTTTGCCATTCCAATTCTTGTTTTGATGTCTTTAGAGCAGTTTCCATCATCAATCTGTACAGAATCAAGATGTTTAAATTCTTTAACATATTCTGAAGGAAAATTTAGATGTCATGATTGTTTTCAGTGCCTTTGCCTTTAACATGTAGCACTTCTGTTTTCTTGGAGACCAAATTTAGCCAGTGTTTTTGCCTGCTGCATCTAGCCTGTATAGAATTCTTTGAATACTGGTAATGTTGTCTGCTAATGGCACAGTATCATCAGCATAGCGCAGGTTTGTAATTTTTTTCCTCCTATCTTTATACCCATGTCTTCTATATCAGCATTTCTCATGACTTGTTCCATGTAGTTGTTAAAGAGAAACGGTGAAAGGATACCGCCTTGTCTAACTCCCTTATGGATGTTGAAAAATTCACATTTCTGACTGTTCTATCTAATTGTAGCCTTTTGGTCTTTGGATAATGAGTCAATTAAAGAAATGAGATGTGTAGGAAAGCCCATTTTGACTATTGCGTTGAATAGGTAGAGATGAATGACACT